>WMED01023120.1:0-11518 GCA_019650415.1 Pipa parva
AGTAACAATACTTTTACTTGAGTAAAAATTTTGAATACTCTACCCACCTCTGGTTATAGATTACTTTAAAGCTTTTCTTTCTGAATTCAGTTTATATTGAATGGAAGTCTACAACATATCTCCAAAATTCCTATCACATGTAAACTCCCCATATAACACTGCAGCAAGAAAAGCAAATGCTTAAACTGTACAAATGTAACATTTTACCTAGACTGTGAAGGTGGTAATGCCAGGGCCAAAGACTGAGCTGCTGATTCACTTGGCATCCTTTGTATCTGAGTATCAGCTGTTAGTGCCAAACCTAATAAAAACACAACTGGTTTTAGATTCAATTTTTCCTTACATCTTAAATCTAGAAGATTGCATAGCATTGATTTTTACTGTAAGAATATTGAATTGCCTTTCTGTGGAAAGCTAAATGCTATTTACACTTCTAAAAATGTCAAAATAAATATATTTAAAATTAATATCAAAACTGCATACTACAAATTTGAGTTACTGAATGGCAAGTGCATTCGGCGATGCTATTCACAACAAAATCTGCATAAAGATGGATCAACTGAATTCGTGCACTTGACTTGCATTTCACAATGGATAGTATGTTTAAATAAATACATGAATTGGAAATGTGCATACACAATAAAATTTCCTTTTTTTAAAAAAAAGGGAAGCTTATGAAATATTCCTAATGCAGACCTGATGGGATTTCAGTACAGCCTTGCACACTGCATTTTTCATATTCTCTCCCTCTGAAAAGGAATACTGACATGCATGCATTGGCATCTTATTTCATTAGAGGTGCTAACTTAAGTCGTGCTGTTAGATTAAAAAAAAAATACCCATCTCATCTGATCTAATTTAATTTACAGCTCCAACTCATCCCTTAAAAATATAATACCTATAAAAAAAAAACATACCTGGGCCTGAAGGATATGGGTGTGTTCCAGTTACCATGTATTCAGATTCAAGCCCTTCAGAAAGAGAATATACTAAAGTTAAATTATAATTTGTTGTGCTTTAATTGTTTGGAAATCTGAAAAAACATGTTGTTCTATTATTACAGCTCTGACATCACATAAGGGATATCTATAGTGCTGCTTTCCAGCTGTTGGACTACAACTCCCTGCATTACCTTGGAGTTGTAGTTAAAAAGCAATAGGAAGGCTGGAGGTTGGCTCTGTTATTTAAAAAAATGAATAATGCCATATATGAATGCTGAAAAAAAAAATAATATGATTCATAATTTGTATATTAAATATCACGGCACAGACAGAAAGACTAAGGGGGGAATTCATGAAGCTCCGAAGTGAGGCGTGTAGTGTTCGCCTCACTTCGGAACAAGTGACATGCGCATGCTGATGTCCTGAACGCGGACATCAGCATGCGCATTAAAGGGATTCCCCTCCCGGCGAGGAGACTCGAGTGCTCTCGCCGGGAGGGGAATCCCTTTAATGCGCGTGCTGATGTCCGCGTTCAGGACATCAGCATGTCACTTGTTCCGAAGTGAGGCGAACACTACGCGCCTCACTTCGGAGCTTCATGAATTCCCCCCTAAATGCTAGATGTTCAAATTATTACTATAAGTAACTATACAGAACTAACTTTTTTGGAAGGAAATACTCCCACAATGAACATTAAAAGTAGCCTACAGCAAACACTTCTAAATAACTATAAACATATTTTGTATGTATAATTTTATTTATAAAGAGCCACACGCTTACGCAGCACCATACAATTCAGCAATACAAATATAATATAGACAAGGGAAAATTGCACTACACATTACAAGTGTATAACTTACAAGCATAAAATCACTTTAAGTGCCAGGTTCTGACTGACTCAAGAGGATGGAGGTCCCTGCCCCATAGAGCTTACAAGCCATCTATTTTTACCTAAAAATGTATTACTTCATTATAAAAGTAACACTCCGGCCAAAACTAAAATAACTCATTTATTTATGCCAATTACCACATTTTATTAAATACAATTATCAATTTAAAAAAAAAAGAAGTAAAAATTCTTACCTGTAGTAAGTGATACACATAACTTCAGCGTTCTTCAAACTCTGCTGGCAACTCTACGGCGTCCCAAATCAGCAGGTCCCTCTCAGAAGCACATTCCTCTCCAGCCACACTCTTCGTGAAGCCCCACATCGGCATATCCTATAAGTCACATAGGAGAGTGTGCATGTCATACAGGAAGGACGCATTGATCACATGCATGCTCTCCCATGTGACTTCTAGGAAGTGCCGACGTGGGGCTTCGCTAGGAGCGCAGCAGGAGAGGAATGCGCTCCTGAGAGGGATCGGCTGATTTGGGACCCTGTAGAGTCGCCGGCAGAATCTGAAGATGGTGTTTGCAACACAGAAGTACTGTATAGCACTTCTTTACAGGTAAGAATTTTAATTTTTTTTTTTTAAATTAATAAATTGTATTTAATAAAAGGTGGTAATTAGCAAAAAAAAAAAAAAAAAATGAATGTTTTTTTTCTGGCTGGAGTGTTCCTTTAACAAAAATTAGATATTCTTCTAAAAGGCACATTCTGATCTTCTCTATGTGTATCTGCTGTATCGCTGCAGGATATGTGGTTAGAAGAGAGGTGAATACACAAACCTTGATGCACCATATACTGCTCATATGGGTCAGTTACACCATGATGGCCCTTTTCTCTGTTTTCCTTAAGAATGGGCATGTGCAAGACAGAACCATACTCTGTGCGTAACTTGACTGCCATCTTGACCTTGTGGCTAACAGGGATAGAAAGACATTTCTATTTATATAAATACAAACAAAATAATGCTACACAAGTATAAATATTTACAATGAACCAAACTAGTAAATGTAATTGTTACTGTTAATGTTATATACTAATTAGTAATGTCATTCTTTAGACATAACCTAGTTATTCTCTGCATTAGTCCACTGCAGTATCCTCACCTAACAACACCCTTTATTAAAAGTGTATCCGTCACATCCGTTTACACTGCCCCTCCATCACCAGTTGTTGCAGGGAAACTATCAGCACAATTCTCCAAATTAAGCCAGCCTGCTGCAGTGCTGCTTCAAATTATTTGACAATTCATGCCGACTCAGATCTTAAAGTCATCAGGAAATAATAATATATGTTCCTCGAGGAATCTGAATGAAGGAGTTGCAATGCAGATATTTACGGAGCAGTGACCAGTAAATGTTTCAGTTTTGAATTGAGCACTGCTAGGCAACAACTGAGGGTGGGGAAGAAATGTTTAGCAATTGTACTCCAGCCAACTATCAATTACAAATGCAATGAAAACCTCATAGTTTGCTATTTTTTTCCCAGCCACATTTTATATTCCAGCATAGTTCTGCTTAAATGACTATAGCTTATAAGGCATTCTTGATATTGCGGTATTCATTTATTAAAAATATTGTTATTACCACCCTCTAATATTAAAATAAAATACTCACGTATTAAGTGGTTTAAAAGTTCAATGGTTCCATTCTATTTGCTTTTGGGCCTGGTATATTGTTTCAAATATAGATAGAATAGTTTATCCACCTTTCAAAGTGCACCCGTCAGCTAAGGATTATTAGTTTTATAAAGTATGTGACTTTATAATGTAAATCAAGTAATTAGGAACAAAAAAAAGTTTGCATATTGAAAATACACTTACTTGAATCTTGTACCAATTTGAAAGCATGGAAGCTGACATTTTCTGCCTGACCTGTCACTCAAACACTACAGGAACGCCCCCTAACAAGCAGGCTCTCCTCCCAGTCTCCAAATCTCACATGCACTAGCATTATCAGGTTACACAGCATCATCCACTACACTGTGCACCATCCCAAACTGTGCATCTTCCCCCCGACACACTTTTTTTTTGACTGGGCAGGCTCAAAGCATATGTCACGTGACCGCGCTCGTTCATTAGGGAACTCAAAGCATATGCACTTTGAGTCTCCCCAGCAAGTAACGCCGACAACTTCCCCAGTCAGTTACAGGGGAAGCTGTCAGCGTTACTGGCTGGGGAGACTCAAAGCACATATGCTTCAAGCCTGCCCAGCCTAGAGGCTCGCGCGACCACATGATCGCGTCATGAAGCCGCTTGTCAATCAAGTAAGCCGGCTTCATAGTACAGCCTCTAAGCCCGACTCAAGTCGGGCTGAGAGGCAGATTCACCGTGGGATAACTTTTAAAAGGTAAGTATTTTTTTTATAGATTTAAATGACAAAGTTGTTTAGTCTAGTATGCTATGCTAGACTAAACAAAGTCATTTTATGCTGACGGGTGCACTTTAACAACTGAATCAACATAACATAGTTGCCACCTTGTCATTTCCTCACTTCTCTTAGCAATTTATCATATGGATTGGCATGACAGTTATTCCTACATAGTTCTGATAAAAAAAAAAAAAAAGTTATCTTTAAAATTTAACTCCTGATTTATATTATTTTAAGTTTGTTTTTCATTCTTGCTGCAGCCATTTTTTTATCTGTAATAAACAAACCCCTGCCTAGTTTAACTGTTTCCTATGGAACTATACATAATACATATTCATGAAGTGCCCCAGAAAACTTGATTTGGCTGCAACCAGCAGAGAGAGAGAGAAACACAAAGACAAAACTGAAGACTTTCAGCTTCAAAGATTTCATTTGACAAGACCTGCATAGCAATAACTGCCACGCCAATACAAATAATTTTAAGTAATGTTAAGAAAAATGTTTCCTGCCACAGTTTATAGAAAAATTAATAAATTATTGTTTTCATCAGTGTAGTTTAGTGAACTTTATAAACACAAAGCTTGGTATAATAGACCTGAGTTAAGAAAGAAAAAGAAACATTTAAAAGCAATCTAATAAGGATTAGACATATTTCTTTACAATAAAAAAAAAAAAAAATGAAAAAAATTATTTAAAACAGAGGATGACTATATCTGGCTGTTGACGTTGATTGACAAACATGCAGATCATCAGAAAATATGGCAACACACACTAACCAAACTTGGCTGCAACTTACATATCTGATTGTTCAAATGATCAGAATACTCACTGGGGACAGTGATTATGCAGCCTGCCATTAATCACATATAGTTCCAATATGGGTCAGTAGCACTCTGAGTTTACTATCCTGAATGAAAGACTTAGCTGAAACTTCCAAGTTTATTATGGTCAGGATAATAGTGTGGAGACATGCAAGCAAATAGTGAAATAATTCCATGTGTAGAAGGGAAAGGCAAACCATCCAACCATGAAACACAGAATAGGACTAAAATTAAAGTATTTTTTTTTTTGGTGCTCATATTCTTTACTAAAGATTACAAATTAAAAGGAGAAAGGTTTTTTTTTTTTTTTAAGATAAAGTCACTCTGCCAAAGCATCAATATTTTAATAATGTAAAGTCCAACCTGTAACTTTGTTCACATTCTCTCTTTAGCTGTCCAGATGCATTTAATTCAACTTGCATAAAAATGTATATATATATATATATATATGTATATATATATATATATATATATATATATATATATATATATATATATATATATATATAAAGTAGATTGGAAATGTGACAAGCAATTTTCATTCGTATCATATGGTGTCTATACCAAGCTGAAAAGCCAAAGGGACCACCCCAAGAAGTTTTCTTCATTCACAACATACTGTCAAAATACCGTAAATGTGTTAAGGATAACAAAGACAGTGACCAAGTAACAACCTGAACTAGGGATATGGTGACATAGAAAAGGTTTCAATATTCAGCAAATACAGTTAGTGGTACATAGTGAGGATGACATCACTACACTTCACTAACGGAACTTGCATCACTATGCATCTTATTACTGTGACTATAGACATGGAATTTATTGCATTGTTCCAGTCTTTGTTTTTTTTTATTATGTCAGGATGTCAAACTGATAACATTTTGCTATGGTGTACCAGTTTCTGTATAAAATTGTCATTTTCAGCTCTATATTATTGCCTGATGATGAGGCCTTAGGAACCTTGAAAGTTTGCATTTACCATCTATTCTGTTAGCCAATAAAAGGTATCACCTATACTTCCTTGTCTTTGCTTAAATCTATGGCTAACATGGTGCATAACTCTACTATTACTGTGACTATGCTACACTATGCAAGAAATCACATACACCACTGTTCACTTCGATGCTAACAGAATCCACCATGTAGTAAATAAGGAGTAGCGAATTTTCAACTATCAGAACATAGAGATGTGAATTCACTTTGAAAGTTGGATCTCATACTTTAATGGAAGTCCCTAATTGTATTACAGAGCTTTCCTGTATTTTAGATTAAAGGGAAAAAAAATAATGTTCCACAATGGATGATAACTTATTAAACTGTGCATAAAAGCAAATTAATTTTACAGTTGTAACCTGACTTTCCAGACCACCTATTTTAACTCTGTCCCTAAGAAGAACTGACGTGTATCAACACAGTCCAAAGAAAATTACTCACCAAGATCATAAAGATGTCTCGCTCCACAACTTCACAGATACTTGTCTTAACTGTTGGTGGCCTACTGAGCAGGGACAATATATCCTATGCATAAGGTAAATTATTTCTAGCCTAAATCATTATTTTGGTTAATCAAATAAGCCACAAAAGAGATTAAAAAGGGCATGAGAAAGTGACACGCAGTGACCAGTCCAGGGACAAAAGCAAAGAACTGTTATTTTAAAAGCTGAATAGGTTTTGTGGTTTCTTCAATAGCAAGTGCTAAATTATCATGTAGTAATCAGTTATATATACAATACTTACCTTTTTTCATCAATTGGAATTGGCTTAGCATTGTCAGCCACAAACATATCATGAGTCCTCTTCAAAGACCTGAATACAAGTGTATGGACAGAATGCTTCTGCACATCCTGCAAAAACAAATATATATATATAGTTACCTGATTTTACTAGACAGGGCAAAATATATACTATAACACCCAGACACAGCATTTAAAAGACTATACTTATTTGCTTAATTTTAATAAAAACAATTTGTAAAACAAGTATTCTCAAAAATTACTTGCTGAGAGATGTTTTTCTTTTATCAATGTAAACCAAAGTAAATGCATGCAAAAACAAAATCTAGAAGTGGGCAGATCCTGTTAGTTACATTTACAGAAAAACACATACAGGTCTTGCAGGTCCAAAGAAGTAAAGATATAAATCGTGCAAAACAAGTGAGGTTGCTAGGGGGAAGATCACAGATAAGTGTACGTTACTACATCCTTTGACTTGAGGAACACTAAACCCTGAACAACATGCCTTCTGTTTTGTAGGGCTTGCTTTACACATTCAAATGACAGTACTGTGCTGATGTAACTTATGGTTCTCACTATACATTCTGCAGTTTACTTCTCTTATTTAATTAGGAGCTTCTTTAACTGTTTTTTTCTGCTTAGCCATGGACTAACATAGTGTCTTGATGGGCTATAGTAACAAAGAGGAGTACTGTAATATTATATGATATTTTATATAATAAAGGTTGTAATTCCTTTATACAGATGATCAAACCCTAAAAGAAAACTTTCCTGAACCACCAATCCTGGCTTTTAGACAACCACCCATGCTCAGACAAAAATTTTTGCCATTTAAATCTCTTCACTCTGCTGCCTCTCTCTACATATCTTCCCTTGTTTGCTCATATGAGCCTAGCCACCAACTCCACTCTTCACAAAACAACCTCACCAAGACTGTCCCGTTCTCCTCTTAAACCCTTCTCTTTGGAATTCTATACCCCTTTACCAAGAGCAATCCATTAATATCTTCAAATCTAAATTAAAACCTTACCTCTTAGAGCACTAACACTGGTTTTCATGTCTATATTTTATGTTTATGCAACTATTTTTTCAAAATTTGATTTATTTATTTATTTAATGGGCACCTATCGCTAAATGAACTGTCACTTTATCCTACTGCACTTGTTACCCTCCTATCTATCTAAGTCTTCCCCCTATTTAGATTGTAAGCTTTGTGGGGCAGGGACCTCTATCCTCTTGTTTCAATCAGGGCCTGGCAATTAGAGTGATGTATTTTCTTGATTATATGCTTGTAATTTACTTCACTTGTTTGTTACGCATTTCCTTTGTCTACATTATAACTGTATTGTAGGATTGTACAGTGCTGTGTGTAACCCTGTGGGGATTTATAAATAAAAATATACATACACTTTACTAGCACAGAAGAAAGAAAAACATTTGAACTTAAATTATCACATTTTTTGACTGAAAGAACTGTGGACTGAATAATGACATTGGTTCTTAGTCATTATCAGTAAGAACAAAGATCTATTTTTCTATTGTATTCCTTCCTCCTCCCATTCTCCCCTTCAGTACCACACTGTGCCCCCTCCCCACTAGACTGTCCTTTTCCTCTGCCCGCTATCCAATTTATGACTTTCACACTTGCCCTTTTAGCTGTTTACTTAATTTGCTACAAACTGTGTCCTGCTTTGACATGAGGAAGAGAGAATATTTCTAGAAAGCTTGTCTTATACAATAAACTGTTAGTCTATATAAAGTATATAATACTACAGTACTCATATTTCTTACTATTCAACTGGACGAATACACTTAAAGGAGAACTGAAGCAAAAAAATAAAAGAATTATTAAAATACTTAACTTATATAGAGCCGACTGATTAAAGTCGCAGCCTGAGTTGTGCTGTAATTAGCTGGCACCCGATGCTTCCTTCACAGCGCTGGCTCACTGAGAAGTCAACACGATGCTCCTCCAAACTTGTTTCATCCCGGGTGAAAAATGGTTTAAACATCATCATGTTCATTGCGGGGGCCAATGAGAACGCTCTCCGCAATGATTGTGATCATGTATGAGGCTGGTGAATCAAATCGAAGGAGTTGCACGCGGCTTCTCAGTCAGCCTGTGCACTGTGAAGGAAGCTCATGTTGTGACTGTAATCAATCGGCTCTGTATAAGGTAAGTATTTTAATAATTCTTTTTTATTTTTTTTTGCTTTAGGTCTCTTTTAAAACATTTTTATGCTTTATGGGCTATAAGCAGAAATCTTGCTTTTATTCCACAAATCACAATGCAATAATGTTACCCTAAAATGTTATGAAAACTGCACACTGGGTGAAGGTCTCCACACAAGAACATAATAGCAGGGTGAATATAGTTATGTAGTTAATAGCACGAGAAATGAAAATGACAAAATAATACTAAAACAAAAAAAGTTTGTTTCTAAGATAAATAATTAAGTACCAAAAAGAGTTTTGATGAACCATCCCCTTTAAAAGGAACTAAAAAGAGATTTGGACTGTGTTCTCTGCATAGGGTTTATTAGCTTAGTGCACACTAGCCCTATAACAATGTAAAGTTCCATTTTAAAGGAATTAACTGGAACAATAAACAATGGGCAGAGTAAAAGTTTGCCATATATAATCCAAAATTTACTTACCACATCATACAATTGAAACAAACATTATCTTAAAAAATAACAAGGAACAACACTGAGAATTGTTATGAAGTTTACTTTATACTGAATTACCTTTCTGTGGAGGTAAAGGCTTACGTTTTGGTATTCAAAAATAATTTTTAAATTAATGGCCACTCTCTACTCCCTCTCCATTTACATATCAGCATAGAAGTTGTTTTGATAATAGTTCTGACAACAAAGTTCATTTTTTGTTTTTTTAGGGGGAGGTGCCAATACTAAATACACAAGTAGAAGCAGCATGAACATCAACAGATATTTAATAGCATTAGTTCTGCAAAAAATAATTCTGGTCCATCAAAGAATGGTTCTCTCTTTGCTTTCATTATAACTTACTTTTTTCTCTTTACCATTAGCAAACATTGATTATCTTTAATCAGACCACCAAGAGCTGCATTTTATCTCCATGGAAATAACCTTGTGGCGTTTAGTAAATTAAATAAAACATAAAATGAATTATATGGTTTACCTAGCAGTGGACATATTCTAAAATAAGCAAAGCTTACAACAAAATTACAATGTTGGAAATTAGCACATTTTGGATTGTTACATTTCGTTGCCCCAGCTAATTAAGAAAAACTGTACTATCATTTAACAAGTGAGCATTATGGGGAGGAGTACCTGCTGCACTATATGGTGGATGCAGCTCTGTATAGAATGAAATACAGGGGGATGTTGAACTGTAGAAATGGAGAAGTCTGCTGCTGTTCTCTTAGAAATGTATACAGGTAGTCCTCGGGTTATGACGGCCTCGAGTTATGTCGTTTCGGGGTTATGACGCTTTATACGACGCCTCGTTCCAACTTACACGGTTTTGCGACGCAAGTCGAACTGCGTGCAACCAAGTGTAGCGGCTGTAGTATAGAGGCCAGGACTGTACCCGGTTACACGAGGAAAACGAGTCTCCTGCACACCATAACACCCTTCATTATGGCTCCCAAATGTGTTAAGTGTTTGCAGTACTGTACTGTACACTGTTATTATAGTGTACAGTACTGTATGAACGTATGATCCGACTTACATCGAAATTCGGTTCACGACGCCGCGTAAGAACAGATCAACGTCGTAAGTCGAGGACTACCTGTATATAGTTCTATTTAACGCATAATGGAACTGGTTAGCTTAAGGCACTAAATAGCCAGTTACTTTTCTGTGACAATCCACACTTACAATACACATTGTTTTAAAATCTATACAAGTTAGTTTATAGGGAAACTGTTCCTTTCAACATCTGACCACAGAAAGTTAACTGGTTCCTTTGAGAAAGGTGCAGGTGTCGACTTTCTCTTTAACTTACAGACTACGTCTTACAGGATTGAATTATTCATTCACACTTTAGTCACATTTGCCAGAAACGTACAGATTGTGGTTTTGCCCATTACAAGCCAGCTAACCCCCGACTGCAGCAGCCCTTCAGCATCAAACGACCATATTCAAAAAATAACACAGACGCACATGAACCATACAAACGTAGGCAACAATCAACCCGACCCCATAGCTCACCTCCACCGCTCCCCATTCCCGCTGAGACATTCTGTTACACCGAGCAAATACCTCCGGCACTCGCGCACAGGTACAAACGCACCGGAAGTGCAGCTAGAAAAAGAGATGGCGCTTGAATGAGACAAGAGCTCCTGCTTAGAGAATCGGAATGTCTGTGCATTGTATGTCGCCACCTGCGGACTGGAGGGAAATTGCAAGATAAGCGCGCTCTTAACGTTTATAATAACTGCCTTGTGCCAGGCTCTGGGCCTTATTGACTTATGAAACTGGTTGATTGGTATGGATATGAGGATGCTATTGATCTTGCTACAATTCTAGTCCCATGCGAAGTGATGCAAATTCCCCCAGGGAACTGCAGTGACGTCATCTTCTGATCACAAATGTCTCCGGCACTCCGTTAGTAAAAGCAACTTCTTTATTTAATAATCATTAAAAGGAGGTCAAAGTACAGACATTTAAAAGCGTGTGGGTCAACCACTTACGTGTTTCGCGCATCCAGCACTTAATCATGCACGAAACGCGTAAGTGGCTGACCCACACGCTTTTAAATGTCTGTACTTTGACCTCC
>WMED01023121.1:0-11518 GCA_019650415.1 Pipa parva
CTAGCCCTTTTTCAAATGACCTTTGATAAAGGGCTAGGCCCGAAATATGTCATGTAAATGCATGTGAATAAAACCACTTGGTAGCACACTACCGTTGTTTTGCTGGAGGTCATTTGAAAAAGGGCTAGTCCCGAAACATGTCATGTAAATGCACATGAATAAAACCCACTTGGTAGCACACTACCGTTGTTTCGCTGGTTTCCTACCTTTTCGTTGCAACATTGAATTCTGGTACTAAAGACGGAAGTACCAAGATACCAGCCGTCCTTTATAAGGATAACTGAATTGCTGTTCCAGAGGAAGAATCCTGAAATACTGTAGTTCTCTCTAAATGATTGCACCTGTTGATGAATAATCCTCACTGTGTTTGTATTCAGCACAGTATATGTATGTAATCAGAGCAACAAAGGGCATCCCTATGCTTATAATGTGCACAACTGGTAACTTGCAGGATGTCACTCGGAGACTCCAAGTTTACTGAGCGAATATTCGGTCTCCGTGGTAACCCTCAAGTACTCTGGGCTGAGAACTTCAACTAGGGCTCTACCCCATTTCATTCAAAGCTTACCAGAATGGCCCATATTTGAAAAGCCCAGCTCCGGTTATCATGTGAATGATGTAACTAAGGCCCAGATAAAAGCATGATAATGGCATTGGTAAGTTTGATAATGTATCATGCAGAACATTCAGTGGCTAGACTCCAAGAGTTTGGTCAGATCAGAAAACTCATATGAACAAACAGATAATGCACTCGCTCACAAATCCAAAAGGCTGGATCTTCCCATGAAGCTCATTAATGACACTGAATATAGTACAAGCTCAATTTGTCTTAATGTCAGTACACTCACAATGTAAATGGCCTACCATAAAAAATGAATGTGACATTAAGGAAAAAAGAAAATGAATTTTACCTGTCAGCTGCTGGAGATGAGTAGACAAAACGTCAAATGGCCCACTGTAAGGGATAGCTTGTGTTTGTGTGACTGTGCTCATGGCCAGATCTGTATAACCTACAAACAGAAGTTTATATAAAATCCAACTTCAACAAGGAACTTACTGATTAATGAACAAGGTACACAGTTATCTTATTATTACATACTGAAGCTCTGGCCACTTTTATACAAACTCAAATGTGATACATATCAATGGATAAACCGCACTGGTCTTAGCCCCCACCCCCAACCACCAATCCGTCTCTGCCAAGTACTAAATTTACAATAAAAAAAAGCATACATTTGGCATTCCAAATTAAAATTGAAAGGAATTCCATGTTCAGATAAAACAACTCTGTTTCTACGGTTCTGCAAGTATGTCGGGTTTATAACAGTGATTTAAGGTTTAAAACAGTTGGCTATTTCTCTCTTTTTACAAGAGGTTTGGTACATGGTGAGCACTAGGTAAAACTGGCACCAGGGCCTATCACATTTGAGCTAAACCCTACTCTCCTTGAGTGCTCTTAGCTATTTTCTGGACCTCTTTACAGTCGTTTGAGTGACACAGCTGCCCTATAGAAAAACAAAAGCAATCCACCCTATGATTGGAAGTTCATTAGTTACATGACTGTATGGAATGGCTTTCACTAAAAAACCCCTAAAAATAGCTGCAAACTGCACTCCCACTGATATCAATGGATAATTGGAACAAAAAACACACTGACTTTCCTAGATGTGTTTTACTGCAATAAAATAACCCTTGGGGTGGAGAAGTTTTTTGTGTTTCTTAACCGAAAATAAACCAAACCTTCTTTTGTTTTTGTAGATCGCCAGTTACACATTCATTCCATTGAAATGTTTCATATAAAATGATTTTTTCAGGTTGACTTGGATATATTGCAATGACACATTCAATAATAAGATGTAAACTTACTAGAGAGGTCACTCGGGGAAAGAATATGATAGTTAAAGTTTCTCTTAACAAGGATCCCTGAAATCCTTTGTCCTTGTTCTGGCTTCTTGTCTGCAAGTGAACCCATCACCTTTGGGAAGTAAGCATATTACCATAAGGATAAATATTTGAAAAACATAAACAAGACATAGTGCAGCTCCATTATGCCCATGGAGGAGCCACAAACTGATTTGATTACCAAACCCATGTGACCACAGCAGTTTCACATAGGGCTAAACCATACCTTGGCCAGCTTTTCTCCTCTGAAGTTTAAGGTCACTGCTTCTGTGTTCCTAGGATTGTGGACCTCAATATCTACTTCCTCATTGTCTTCATATTCCCGAATGAGAGCAGCTTTGAGCCGTGCCATTTCATTCTGTTCTCCATGCACCAATATCTGCATAGATCACAAACAAATAATGAGGTTTATTGACTAAAGTCCAAATTGTTATGTAAAGGTCTGAATTCACCAGTTAAAGACAGTCAAAGTAGAGTGCTACTGTTGCAGTCGCATCTTTATAACGAGAATATTGTCGCAGTCATGACTTTCTTATGAAAATATGGTCGCAGTCTCAACTTTAAAAAATTGTCGCGATCGCAGATTTGTTATGAGAATTCAACAAATTCTCACTTTAGTAAATATCCCCATAATTCTCTACTGGCTTTTAGCACCCCATCGGTCTATTCACAATTAATAGAAACACAACATAAGCAGGGACTGGTGTGATGGTATTAAAGGTCTCCACATGGTCCACATTCAGTTTTTAAAGAAAGGTATTTGGAAGAATTGCTCTATTTAACAAACGGATTCTTGTTTTGGAACTCCCACATGAAAGATAAGAACCACTTAGGAAAGAAATTGTGTCTTGTTTCATTTGTACCCATTGTTATGGCATCAATAAAGGGGAAGTACATTGACACTCTTTAAATTTGACAGTCTCCCTTTAAGAGGATTATTTACTTGTACCAGCAGTAACACATTGTATAATTGAACATATGGTCACTTTTTGGATATTAAAGACTGAAAAGGAAGACCCAAAAGATTAATCTGATTCATCTCGCATGGAGCAAGTAGAGAGCTGTACTTGTGATTGTATAAATGAACACATGTTAATATGGCACTTTTATCCTGACTAAGGGTAGATTTCTCTTTTGAAACACTAAGTTGCATTCTTTCAAGTGGTGGTAACCAATAAATGGGTTAAATATGAGAGTGCATTCTTTTAAAGGACAAGTAGCTCCCATAAAAATGCCCATTTGGGGCCCATATAACCATAAGTAACATACAGAGACAAGCATAGTGGATATTCATTCACTTACTGTACTACATATAACAAACCCATTCTTTCTGTGATTTGGGAAAATAGTAAACATTTTTACTAACAAAAAAAGCAGATGGTGGAGACTTGCACTCACCACATGAGGGGGTTTCAGAGCACGGATAAACTCGCTGGTTTGCTGGTAATCTGTATGTGCTGAGAATGAAATGTAATCCACAGACATCTTGAGGGGCAGCTTTTGCCCAGACATGGTTGTGATCTCCTCTGGTTCGGACATGATATGCTGTGGAAGCGAACAAGTTAAAATAATACGATCTCTATATGACAAACCCCAGTAAATTCCAGGAAGAGTAGATCTGATACACTTGTGAAATTAATGGGCAACACACGTCCTTGTTCTACACATAATGATAAAATGTCTAGTGACAGACTCATCTGAAGCATGTAGAGATGCGCTGACCAGCCCTTAAAGGGATTCTGATGTGTATCATGCAGTTGCCATAGTGCAAATGTATATATAATTGAATTTGATGAAGCAATAATGTACATATAATTACAACTGTTATGGCACCAACAGCTAAAGGGAATGTTTTACCTACATTGAGAGCCTAGTGCTATTATCCATATAACTATTGCAGGGTACAATGCACATTAAAGGTTTGGGCAAACTGAATGATCCAACCTGTTTAATGTACAATCTCAGTGCTGCTGCAGCAGCGATATGTCAGGGCTTTCAGGCCTTAAAAGTGGTTTCTGTAAAACATCTTGCAAATCCTGGGCAACCCTCTCCCTGGTGCAAAATCAAATAAGCATACTTTGTATGGTTTGCTTAGAGACTATGACAAAATATATCCCATAGTTACTGAGCCTCTGGGATTTCCGATCAACAAACCCCAATCAGCAGAGGAATTAGTAAGCATCTGTAACCAACTACAAACTGCAAGATTTACTATGCAGCTGGGGACAGCTGAACCCGAATGCTTATACTAGTCTGCAACATGTCTGTTTAGTGGTGATTTGTCAGAGCATACTTTTAAAATAAATACTTAATATACATTGCAGGGCTATAAACAAGAAACAACAGTCTAAAGCATAGCTAAGATTCACAGTCTTGCATATTTCATGGATATCTGCAAAGCAGCACTAGTGGATTACAAGGGGCAATGGGAAATTCTAAAAAGAAAGAATCACATTATTTACCAATGTCAGTAATCACAGAACATGCAGTATTAATGAGGCCTGAGGACAGGTTTGAGAACCTATAGCCTGCAGGAGTGATCTTCATCTCGTGGATCTCCAGCTGTTTCTTAACTTTAACTCCTGCTATCCCAATGACAAATTGACTTTTATGTACTGTATGCATATACCAGCATGTTCTCCATAATCTCACCTTGGCAAGTGTCCCCTCCACACAGTATCCAGCTATAATCACACCATTTCGCTTGTCTGTGCACCAGCTCTCAAAAAGTTCTCTGGAGAGACCGCTCTGCATCATACCAGGGGAAGCCATGACCACGCTGGGGCCAATGTCATCAAAGTGGTCCATGCTCTGAAACCAAAAGAACACACAATGGCTTTATTACAGCACTTACTGGATGTCTCTCCCAGTTGATTGCACAATAGACAAGAAGTAGAACATTGTTAGTAATGATTCATTTGGGAGAAATATTGAAATAACTGAAAACAGTATTACCCTTTACTTTCCAGTTAAAAACTCAGCATCAAAGCCTAGTGGGCTATTTACCAATTGGACCATATTGATGAGATTTACAGAGATCATAATTAATTGGTCAGGAACATGTTATGTGGTGGAATGCTCATGTAAACATACATTTAAAAACAAAAAAATGTGTTATTATTTTTCTCCTGCACAGAAGCACAAACAACCCATTTGAAAGAAATAGAAAAAAAAAAAACTGTTTTAATTCCATTTTCCCATCTTGAAACGTAAACATTTCAGACAACAACTGGTTATTACAGACCTTCAAGTTGCTGATGTGTTTAAAAACAAAGGGATTGTTTATGTTGATCTGCTTGCGGATCTTATCGTTCATGGCATTGACGTAGGTTTGATATACTGCCATGCACTTCTTAGCCAGAGATGAAGCGTAGTATATGGGAATGTCATGAAGTTCTGGGTGGTTTTGCCAGTACTCGTCTGTAAGACAAATACAATGTAAGATTTGAAGAATTCATATATATAGGTTCTTTTGATTACATGACAGCGTAATATCAAAAGCCTTTTATGTGACTTTCCCCTTACCTCTCATCTCATTTTCTCTAAATAAATATATTTTTTCAAAAAAAGACACAGAATAACCAGGCTCCCCTGTATGTCTGTAAAGCATGCGGGATACAGAACTGAGCACATGGGAGAAGGTATTTCATGAACAATACTGCATTGCCCAACTGTACATGTCATATAAGGTTTAGAAAGACAGTTGATAAGGTTTGTCAGAGAGAAGATGGACAAGCTGCAAAAAGTCCATAATGAATTATTTGTCTCTGAGAGACATCTAACCTAAAATCAGTAAGAGCTCCTGTGCTCGCCCAAGAGCAAAGACTGGGATAAGTCCTCTTCCTCCTCTGTTCACAATATCATGTACAGTGTTACAGAAACGTGCTTCCCGCTCTTCCCTCTTCTCATGAATGTGAGTTCCATATGTGGATTCCTACCCAGGAAAATAAGAACAAACAGTTACTGGCTAAAAAAGGAGAGCATGATATTCCAACATCACTTGGCTTGTATGGGGGGGGGGGGAGGCAAATGTTGCACATTACTGTAGTAGTATTCGATTTGTGGCCATAAAACCAGAGCAGGATGGAGTTTGTAACATTTACAACATAAACAAAAATACATAAACAATATAATTACAATTATTAGGATATCTGGTTTAATGTTTGGTATTTCAGCAGCCATCAAGTGTCTGTCTTCTTGTCTAGAGAAATCCCCGGTATAAAGGAGCTGGAAGGTAGAAGAAATAGAAACTTTAGGGAATGAGGCATGCACACAACAAAAATAATGCTTCATCATTCAAATGAATGCTTTGTCCATTCCCAGCCCTAATGCCATTAGCTTCCCTGATATCACCTTTACCAGGTACAGACTGACCTCTCATATCCTTAAATAGCTGCTGTGGACATACTGTGTATGGTGTTTATGAGCAAGTATCTGACATGACAATGTGTTTCTAATGATCTCCCAAACTCTCAATAAGAGACTGATACACTACAGTATTCTAATGGAATAGCTTTTGTTAGTAAAGTATTATGAAGTCTGACATATTTTCTTTTAACCATATAACAAAAACTCACCTACAAACTCATGCATTCTGTATTACCACTTATTGCAAATACAGAACATTACATCAAAGGGCATGACAAGATTTGCAAACTTATCCTTGCAAAGAAGAGCAATCCATACGAATTGGTTTTGTCATATCTATTTATCAGCTGGAGAACTGTCACTAAATTGCTGACAATATAGAACGACAATTCTGGCTTACAGAAGTCTGTAATTTTCCCTTCCTTATAGTACTTGAAACAGTTTATTGCTGTGCTTTTGGACCTAACATTTGTTCTAATCTTGGCACCCAACCAGTCTTGCCATCTGTCCTGGCACAAAACTTTAGTCTCTAATTAAGGAGTGTAGCTGCATTCCAATCAGTGACTAATTTTATGGAGTGGGCACCATGAAGAAAACAAATGTTCAGCTGAAAAAGTCTGCAAACAAACATATGATAAAAAATTTTTTAAAAATGGTTAATTTGAAAATGTCTTTTTAGCAACCTCTATAACTTGATAAACTCCCTTATAAATAATTATTATTAGCTTTCTGTATAATTGAGAACATAAAATGGATATGGATTCACATACCTTCACACCAGCTATTTCTATCATAAACATGGCTGCCCCCAGGACATGCCCTGCGTGGTAACACCAAAACTTAATCCCTGCCACCTCTTTCACTTCATGGAAGTTGATAGTCTCAATTTTGTCCATACTTTCCTCAAGGTCAGTCTCGGTGTACAGCATATCATCTGCTGAGATATTACTGGGAAAGGAGAAAAACAAACAAACACTTATTTTAATGACTTTTGCTTATTGATATAAAGGTTCAGAAGCAATGTGAGGTTTTCCACATTTATAGTGAAATTAAGAGGAGTGAAGCTGCATTAGCAGCTTTTGTGTAGGTTGTGGTTTAGGTGCCTGCTGGGTTACAACAATTCGTGTGAACCTATCCATGTACTTGAGGATAACCCAGAGAATGCTGCATAGCTGTGCTTGACATTCTAAACTAGCTGTTCTACTATGGATCTAGAGCAACAAAATGGATTCACTTCTACAAGGGGATGCAACAGCTGGTCCTGAATTTTGTAAGAGACAGAGAGGTGCTAGATTGTTTATCAACATAAAGCCTTAAACCCACAAATGGACCAATTTTATTAAAGCTATTGTACTGCTGAGCGCAGTTACCAATATCTCAACAAGGTTATTGGACACACACACAAAAAAAAAAAGATAGTTGTGCAGATGGATAAATCCAATGGAGTATATTGTGCATACAGCACAATTTCACATTATGCGCAGTCAGGATTGTTTGCTATGATCAATGTACAGGACTTTGTCTTACAGCCTGTAACAGCACTGACTTCTGGTAAGAGCCTCAACATTGAAGCCAATTTTAAAGACGCTGTCAGGTGTATAATCTGCAGATGATACACACTTTTTAAAGGAACATGCACGTTAAGCGGGTACTCACCTGACTTTGACATAATCTGAAAGCAGCCATCGGTAAATTGCCTTAGTGGCATGAGTCATAAACGTCCTTCCCTTAAAGCTTGTTTTCTGTAAAAACCAGGGCAGGGCACCACAATGATCCAAATGGAAACTGAGGAAATAAATGGAAGTTATTTCTTGCAAAAAGCCAAAAAATTATGAATTAGGGACACATTTTTTTTTATAAACATTAATCATGCTCATTGACAAGTATACCTAAAACAGTTAGTTTTACAATTGCGTCAACGTCAACTGAGCTCCTCCCAAAGCAACCAGCTCTGTGTGCCACATACTAATACTGCTCTCTCATCTTAAACCCCTTTCTCTTTCCGCCCACCCACATCTGGAATTCTATACCCCTTTATCTACGCCAGAAACATTCCCTCCGCACTTTTAAAACCAAACTGAAGTCCTATTGGAGCATTAGCACTGATATTTATCACTGACTTTAATGTATATATTTTATCTTTACTTATTCGTGCTTAATAACTGTATGTAATGACCTATTTATTGACCTGTGTTTCAGTACATTGCTACAGTTCTTATTACTCTTCTTTCTGTGTATGTAAGTCTTCCTTCCATTTAGATTGTAAGCTCTATGGGGCAGGGACCTCCAACCTCTTCTGTCAAGTGCAACCTAGCAATTAAAGTGAAGTATCCTTGAGATATTATACTTGTATTGTTTAATTCACTTTTTCCATGTCTGTATTATATTTGTATTGCTGAACTGTACAGAGCTGTGTAAATTTGTGGCGCTTTATAAATAAAATTATACATACATATTTAGATACATACAATTGCAATGTGGTGATGAGCACCAATGAACTTACAAGTTCAGAATTTGTTGCAATTAGATTTTCTAGATTTCAGGGAGTTGTTACAAAAATCTCTTTCATTTGAGTAGATTATCCCTACATAACTGCTGTTCTGTCAGGGGAGTATTAAACAAAATATAACATTTTCAGATACACAATCCTCCCTTTAAACCCAGGGATAAATAGTCACAGGTGCTGGTTTTCTTAGGTGTTATGGCTAACAATTCTATCACAGGATTCCATTAAATTAATAAAGGGATGAATGAATTCTCTGGAATTTGCTGAGAAGGTTTATTTTCAGAAGGTGCAGAAACATTGCCGTCCCCTGTCTATTATTTAGATTGTAAGCTCTATGGGGCAGGGGGCTCCATTCTCTTGTTTCAATCATGGCCTGGCACTTAGAGTGATGTATTTTCTTGATTATATGCTTGTAATTTACTTTGCTTGTTCTTTGTTACACACTTATTCCCTTGTCTATATTATAATTGTATTGTTGGATTGTACAGTGCTGTGTAACCTTGTGGCGCTTTATAAATAAAAATATACATGCATACATATATTTGATCTCTTACCAAGCTTTACTTACTGACTAATTAGAAGCAAGTCAATCTCTGCAGGGTCAATCAAGTCAATGTATGGTAGAGCATCCATTCCTTCTAAACCAGGGTGGATTCCACAATCCAGCTGTGAAAATAATTCAGTTATTACCATTAATGTAATAAAGTGATGATAAATATATTACTTACAGAGAAATGCTATGACCTGTGGTATACTGTGAATGTGCCTCTGCTGCATTCGACATGCAGGTACCACAAGCCAATAAAAAGAGAAAAGGAACACAAATTAGGGATCCCTGGCACTCAGAAGGAGAATTGGGTTTTTAGGCCTAGCAACACCCCTAGAATGTTTAAAGTAAAAGGGGAAATTTGTATTTAAGTTAATATTTACTATGATGTAGGTCCTTGTTCTGTAAGAATATATTTTTTTTTAAATAATTATTTAAATGTATGTTCTGCACCTCTCCAATTTTGCCATTTAAAGTGCACCAGTCACCTTTTAATTGTTATAGTTAAAGGAACACTCTGGCCAAAATTGGAAAAAAAAACAAAAAAAAAAACGCAATCGCAATGGAGAGTGTGACATCATCAACATGTCTTCCCTTGATGACGTGCACATTCTCTCATGTGACTATTAGGGAATGCCGATGTGGGGCTTCACAGGGAGAGGGTCTACAGAGGAAAGTGCATCTCAGATGGACTGCCTGAACCGGACGCCATAGAGTCCCCGGCACAGAAAGAAGATGGAGTCTGCAACAAGGAAGTTCTGGACAGCACTTCTTTACATTTAAGAAAGTGTACTTTTTGGCCAAAACTGAAAAAAAAAACACATTTACTAAAAATGAGTAATTAGCATAAATTAGCAAATGTGTTTTTTTTTCAATTTTGGCCAGAGAGTTCCTTTAAGTAAAGTACATCAATCAATAATGTAAATAATAAAGTCCATTCTCAAAAAAAACTTAAGATTATAAAGTAGGTCTTACTGTAAGGTTGCCCCAAATTTCAAACAAACTATAAAGCTAAACCAAAACAAACTAACAATCTACACAACTAAAAACAAACAATCTAGAACATCATCAAAAATAAAAACAGTTAAAAAAAAAAAAAAAAAAAAAAAAAGCAATCATTTGAAGTGACAGGTGCACTTTAATCTTCTCTCTGGTTACTGTCTATTGTTTCTAGAAAACCAGGCATTTAAATTCAAGAAAAACTATTAATTTCCAAATGTCTATAACCCGCCTCCTCCTTTCATAATTTTCCCTCCTTGTTCCATAGCCCCCTACTTGCTTTCTCTATCATTAGTATGTAGAAACATTCCATCATCTTTTTGGTTGCTAGAATCAATGACCATGCCAAATAAAAAGGATTTTAAATTCCACTATATGCAAATATATGAAACGTAGGAATAAAAAAAAAAAAGGAAAGAATTTGGGGAAAAGCTACAAATAAAATAACTGCAAATTAGATTAGCACTCTTTTTAGCATACTTAAAAGCTAGTTTTGAAAATGAACAATGTATGTTATGGAAACCAATGTCTTATTTCTGCCAGGTAAACCTATTAACATAAAACAAGCCATTAGCAATATAATTTGCTTCAATACAGGTAGTGCAAGCTTCCGAGCAATATTAATATGTCTCTTATTAGTGAGTAAACAATGTTTCGAGCCCTAGGGCTCTTTATCATATACTTTTCTTCTTCTGTGATACAGTTGGGCACAAATATGCCACATTTTTAAGCATTCGACAACAGGTGTCTGGAATGTTACTGTGTTCGCGTGATTCCACCAGCACAAACAAAAATAAAATATTAACACCAAGTGAAAACAAACATGCTTATTTTTCACCTTAATAAAATAAATAAAGTCGCCGAAACGGATTAAGGTCCTAAATGATACTCACCATGATCTTTCTCCCTTTGAATTCAAGTATTATACATGATCTTCCAACTTCCTGTCCAGCTCCTCTGAAAAGCCAAACAGGATAAATTGTAAATGAACACAGTTTAGATAAGATCATTTATCAATGCTTTTTGTTTTATATATATATATATACACACAGACACAGTGTATATAGATACAGTATATACAGACACGGTGTATATATAGAGAGACAGTGTATAGATACAGTGTATATAGAGACAGTGTATAGAGCAGCGGTTCTCAACCTGTGGGTCGCGACCCCATTTGGGGTCGAATGATGATT
>WMED01023123.1:0-11518 GCA_019650415.1 Pipa parva
TCGGAGCTTGCTGAATTCCCCCCTATGTGTGTGACTGAATAGGAATACTAGATTGTAAGCATAGGACGCACTCTCCTAAAATATGCTGACGTATTTATGCCAGTGTGAACCTGGCCTTAAAATCTCACTGCACTTTAAAAACACAGCACAGCCTTATTTAAAACATCAGTGTTTGTTCCCGATTGAACACTAGGTGGAGCCAGAGGTCTATCTGGGGACATATTGTGAGAGCGTTTGTGTCCCTGTAATACCAACATACTCTCTATTCTGCAGGTGATTTATAAAGTTTAGTAAATAAGTGCAACTGGATATCATAAATAATCCTTTTGTCTTTCTCCCCCTCACAGACGCTCCTCCATCCTATGAGCAGAGCTGTAATGAGGCCACATCAGGAACAGAAACTACCCCCTTACCAGCATTGGGTTGACACCGCCATGATTGACTGAGTGCAAATTCTCCGAAGGAATTTTATCCTCTTTCTTTTTTTTTTTTCCTCCACTGACGCATCCTTGCGTCAGAAACTCGGTGCATTCACGTTGCCGCTTTGCTGTAGGGAGTATCCACGATCTACGCACGGCGAGAGGCTCAGCCTTGTTTTCTGCGCACGAAAGGAATTGCATCACAGAATTTCAAAGCACCTACGATGCCTTATAACAAATAATTTGCAGTATTATGGAAATGGATACGGAGTTGCTCCCTTTTCCTCTGCTCTGCGCCAGGGGATGATGGATCCCTGCTACAGCGAAACAACATTTTCTCCCCAATCTCATTCACGAAGAATTAGACTTCTCCCCCAGACTTGGTGGTCACAGGTGTTTCCCCAGTACCTCCTGTTTATATATAGAAAGTAGTTCATGCGTAGACTGTCATATCATGGTGCGCTAAGTAGCATGGCATAATGGGTATGTGGGAGGAGCTTGTCTATTGCGAACATATGGACAGCCAAACGGAACAAGGCTAATTATGATATATTGGCTGGAGCTGCCAGTTGAACTGAAGTCCCAGAATTCTCTGCTCCCTGACCAGTATATAGCACAACTGCAGTCCCAGAATTCTCTGCTCCATTACCAGTATACAGCACAACGCAATTGGGCGGGGATGCAGAATTATTTTTTATTTTACATTATTGATGCAATTTATGAATTATAGCAGACTTTGCAATCTTCTGTTATGTCATGATGCACCATAATACTCTGTAGGAAAGGGTTAACTCTTCCACCGGTTCATTGTCCAGTGCGCAATACCGGCAGTCTGATAACCGAACAACTGGTCCAATATCCCTACAACTCGATCAAATACCGTTTCTTACATTTCATCTCCCCTTTAATCTAGCAATGTCATGTGCTCTACAGGGATATAACTCTTTATCTTCTAAAGAGCTGCTCGCAAGATGAAATAGGCATAACATGGGCTTACAAGCTGCTGCAGAACTACAAATCCAAGAAGACTGAGCCAATCAGCCAAGATATGTCTGGTATTGGTGTCAGAATTTAGTGAAGATTATTAAATGACCTGTCCTGCTGATAATTTATTGGTGTGATTTGTTAGTTGACTTTTTTTATGTTTATGTTAATTGTGTTGATTATTTTTTTTACATTTGCATCGTCCCCCTTCACTTTCCATTTAACTCCCCCCCCCCCCCCCCCCCCCCCCCCCCCCCCCCCCCCCCAACCCCACATACACACCCCTCTGTTAATAACTGGGTGCAGCCCCCTCCCCATACTGCAGAGCTCCATCTCCCAGGGACAAAATCAGTAAGCACCCCAATGTTGGTGGAATACAATTCACAGCATCCTAAAAGTAATCTGGGAGTTATAGTTTCACAACAGCTGGAGATCCACTGGTTAATGGTTAATCCACTGTTTCAAATCACAGACTAGCTGAGGCAATTGACCTAGTTAATAGAGCGATTATCATTTGCCCTTTAAATATAGGAGAGTGTTATAAAATGGAAGGGGCAAGAATCCTAGAATATACCACAATTATATGCTGGGGAGGGGTAGTGTCTATAATTTGTCTCTGAATTGTGAGATGCTGCAATCTGTTTCCTTTAATTGTCATAAATTTGTTGGAATGCATGTGTAACAATATTAATGGTATTTCTCCAAATTGCACTTGTCTAATCTCATTCACAAACTCTCTTGATTTTAGGATGGCTTGTTGTGATTGGCTGAGCCTTGAGCATGTTTGCGAGCAGCCAGTCCCCCTTGCTGACAATCATTTCTGTAGAGTAGGAGTCCAGATTCATGACAGAGCCTTAATAGATACAATGCTTTTTGTCCAAAGGATTTATACTCGTTATATACAATCGCCACCGAGCTCAGGAAAACAAAGCACTTTATAACTGTTGGCGGCAACCTATTAAAGATTTATTTACTGCTTCTGAAACTCTAGGCCCCAGTCAGATATCTTTCATAAAGTTCTTCGGCCAAGATGTTGAGAGAGTTTGAAAACACTGAAATGAAGATTTCAGAATTTCTACTGTCCTGCCTTACATGATCATTATCCACTGATGGTTTAAAACTAAGGGTCGCTGAAGGAAATGTTATTAAAAATGTTTGTGTGTGTGTGTGTATATATATATATATATATATATATAATGTTTTGTGTTTTTTACCCTTTTATAGAAATGTGCTGTCTCTTTAAAGTAAAGGTGGGGTAGACGCCCGTATATAATAATAATAATAATAATGAGCTGATGCCTTTAATCAGAGAAGAGATGGAGAACATTTTGCTGGAGAATTTTAATTGTCCACTGTTAAAGGGGAAATTATTTATACATTTTATTTTTATGATTAGGGGTTGTTTGGCCTTGGACAGTTGCATGTGAAATCGCAGCTTATTGGCAGAGCAGTCCATGATGGTATGTTCGGGCTGATGCCCCTACAAGTCCTGTGGTTCTATTAGTAGATAAATATTCATTAGATTTTATTTACCAAACCAGAATCCATTTCTGAAACCAAATGATTATATATTTATATTAATGATCATACATAAAACAGCCTGTGTCTTTCCCAATGCTCTAGAACGCGTATGAAAAATTCCCAGCAGGCTTTAGAAACCAGCACTTTCAAGTACAAAGGGTACAGTCCAATGCTTGAAATGGTCGCGTATGCTGGATTTTGGAGATGTTTATTAAGCGGCATCTGATGCAATGCCTTATAAGAGGAAATGAGACTCACCCCTCTTATTTGTCTCACTGGGGTTCAGTACAGCAACTTCCAGAAGCTTTAAACCAAAATGCAATGCCCTCTGCGTCACACTATGCATTCTGGTGCTGGCATCAAAATGAGGGTGTTTACAGGCAATGGCGACCATGACTAAACGCATTGCGATTTTATTATTTTTTTTGTACGAGTATTAAACCGTGACAAACTTATCGAAACCATTTCTATGCAGATTAACACTTGCGCATAATTTCACAGCGTGCTTCTGATCAGTCCCTACAATGATCCGCATTAGCTTTACATTTTGATGCCAGCGTCGGCGCCGAAAGATAACGGCTTTAGGGATTCTACAGCTTCGTTACCCATTTGTCATTGAATCACCAGTATGGTTCCCCCTACATCAGTATAAAATGTGATCCCTTGTGTTTCTTACATGGTAACTTTATCAGACTCTCTTCTTTATATATTAGTTTTTATTTCCTCCTAAAATTATGTTAACTTGAAAAACAAATTCTGAAAATGTCAAATAAATGGAATTTTCCTGGGCTGAGCTTTTAACTGTTGTATATGTTTAATCCGCTTCTATATTGCATATTTGTGTTTTGTAAATCCTCTTTCATATCAGTGGAGAGACTGTACTTACAGACTTTGGGGGGGGAAATGTATCAAGTGGCATTAATGTAAAAAATGAATACAATATATTTTGCATCAGTTCATTAGCAATTTATCATTCGCTTTGATTCCATTTTTCATCATTTTTATTTTTGTGAAAATCAGTGTTTAAGACCGGGCGCAGTTGATGTATGAAGTTTAGAATGATTTTAAGACCAATGATAAGAAGTAAAAGGACCGCCTTCCGGAACCCTGGCGTTAGAGAAAGAGTTACACGTTTATATAAAAACATGTTTATTTGAGCGCCTATTATCACCATTACGATAACGCCGCTCGATACATTCCCCCTCCCTTTGTTGTTGTTTTTTGTTGAAATGCTCTCATTTATTTTATTAATGCTGCTTTAAAATGTAAATAAAAGCTTTTATTCCTGGAAAAACTCGCAGTTTATATGAATGTCTCTGCACTGTTTCACGATTGGCTGAAACCAATCTATCCCAGTCAATTGTTTTATTTTTCGTTTTATTTCTTCCATCGTGTTTAATATTTTATTGGAATGTATATTTCACATATCGATTGCCAAACATCTATTGAAAAGTAAAGAGGTAATGTATGTAAAATTTGTCTTTTTTTTTTTTAAAGGTTGCCTCACCTACTGGGATTGGGAGTCCCATTTTACAGTTCACGTTGTAAAAACTGCTAAAATTACCCTAATGTTCCTTTTCCACTTAAATCATTTTCATACACTTTATACCCCTTAAAGTAACAGTAACACAACTTCATTATTATACTGTATAAAGAGAGAACTATGAGCACTAATGAACACAAGGTTATCAATGATGGGTAAATTAAACTAAGAGTGAAAATTGAATATGGTGGAACCTTTTTTAGTGAAATGGATGAGCCGGGCATCTCGCTTGTTGCTGCATTCACAAACCATCAAATTCTCTGGCCTGGGAAAAAGCCTACTAAATTTTGGGATCCACTGGAATATCCGCTAATGGTTCGGTCCAATCTTAGGAAAAGGGTTAGAAGTGGGAACAATTACAAGCGGTAAATTCCTTAATCCATACCCAAGACTACAGGCTCAATAAAGAGCAAAATAATCAAAAAGAAGAACCATGCGCAGGCAGCTGTGTTGCAACCTTTTATTGGGTGAAGGTAAAACACAACATGTTTCGGGTCTTGCACCCTTTATCAAGTGATGTTGGTGTTTAACCTTCACCCAATAAAGGGTTGCAGCACAGGTGCCTGTGTGTAGTTTGGCTTTTCTATTATTTTGATATATGTTTGGGAGACTGCACTCTAATAATGACATCACCCCTTCTCAGGCCCAGGGAGAACCTGTACAATATATCAATAAAGAGCAAGTTTCTGAGCAAACTTTTAAGTGTAGGTGCGGACGCCCTATTTACAGGGTGATTAAATCTTAGCAAGGAAGGCAATTAAATTCCTCAGCTCCTCTTTATTGGAAAATGTCAGTTACCTCGTTCATTAGCAAACGTTAACGGTGCAAACGACAAAAAAAAAAACAACTCCGGGGCACAAATGCATCTGTCAGTGGGTTGATGAGCGAGCGCCTAATTTATTTTGTAATTTATCTGGGTATTTTATATGGGGAGAAAAAAAAAAGGTAAATTTTCCACCAACTAAAGAACCATTTTTAATTGCTGTAAGAAAGGTGTGTTTATATCAAAAGGTCTCCTGGGATTATTTTTAGACTGATGAAGAGTTAAATATGTTTGGATAAATCTTTAATGCAGTTTTTAGCCATTTTTTTCATTATTGCAAATTCTACATTTTAAAAATATACTCCTGTCACCTGGGATGTGTTTGTATAAGATGATCAGACAGGTACGCGCACCCAGTGTCAAGCAGAGACTGACGCGGCACCATCGACGGTCTTTAGCAAAAGCCAAGTGACAGCTGTATTGACCCGTGAGTTCATAAGCAACTCTGGACAACTTTCAAAGATCAGTCCTCTTGATGGGTGCAGCTCTACACAGACACTTGATAGAAGAACCAGGCAGTCGGAGAGAGAGCCTAGTTGCATTTTAATTATTTGTTGAAAGATGGGTAGCACCAGATATCAATAACTGCGCAGTACTTGTAAAAAGTGAAATTCCTGATTTTTATTGGTGCCAATTAATTCTCTGAGTCTAGAATAAGCTATATGCAGCCTCTATTTGCATGTGAATGGCAACATGCTTCACTGGTTGTCCAAGACAAACACAGTTTATGTATAGCCACTAGAGGCATTGTTTCATTAATGTCTATGAAGAATGACACCTGATAATGCAAGTCAGAAAGAAAGTGTAATTTTCCCTTTTAAAAGCTTCACCACCGTTAGATTCAAGTCCACATAATGATCCTTATCTTGACCGAACCAGTTGGAATATAATCTGACAGCAGTGCAGCTTGCCCTGCATGAAGATCCCATCTTGGAAGCCTGAGGCTGCAACCTGAAGTCATATAGACAATTAATGACCTTGCATTGCACTTGATTCTAACAATCAAGGTGTGATCTGCACCTTAAAATTATAGTAAGGCATCTTAAAGGACTCCTGATCCTACATCTCTGATTCAATGCACTAAAGTCAGAAATCCTAGCAAGTGTTGACCCACATCTTTTCCATTCTTTAATTGTTGCGCATGTACAACTACAACTCCCACAGCCTGGAGGCTGATGGTAGTTATAGTTCAGCAATCCCTGCAGGGCCAAGTCATTGACCAAGTATTTGCCTAAGTCTGCAAGACACTGACAACCCCAAAAGGGTCTTAACACAGTGTCCATTGATTGAAGAGCCCACGACATGGGGTTGTAATAACATGGTTAAGAAGCTGAAGGCCCTTTAAAATAGGGTAATTTCCCTTTTAATCTTTCCCGGCGCTCTTTCTCTGTATGATATGCCTTTAACTGCTTCCAGATCAGGCCCAGCAGCCTTGTGTTTTATTTATCGGCTTGGCTGGACCTGACAAGCTGGTTCCACGAGAAGAAAGATGATCTTCTTTGGCCTTTTCATTATGACACTTACCAAGGGAGACTTTTATTTTGGAATGCTGATTTTTTTTTTCTTTCTCTCTTTCTCTTCTAAGGCCAAGAGATGGCAGCCTTACGCCTTTCCCTTGTATGTGTGTTTACTCTGCTTCTGACTGCAGGCCCTGCACGCCTTGATAATGAGAAGGCCCTCCAATGTGGCTTTCTTTGTCATCACGCACATGTTGGCTGCCTCGTGCCATTTGCTCTTTGCCAGTCTTTATTTCTCTTGAACTGCATTGCAGGGCAAGCATGGGAAGGGGGGATGTTGTCGGGGCTCACAAATGTAGAGCACCAATGCTCAAGCCCTCAAAAGCAAAATGTAGTATGTTCTGTGTACCGTCCTTTAGACAGCTCACATGGAGACAGAGCCAAGTGGATTTTGAACTGGAATATGTTCCCTTTAGCGGTAGCTCAGTCTAGGTGTGAAATGGACAATGTCAGAGGCTATGGAGAGTCTGGACCAGACCAAGAAACATCCAGTGTATAAATATATTGTATGTATATTATTAGTTATAAAACACCACTGGGTTTCGCAGCGCTCTACAATCCAATTATAATACAGAGAAGAGAAAGTGATTAACTTAGTACAAGATAAGTAAATTACAAGCATGAAATCAAGAATATACAACATTGTAAGTGCCAGGCCATGACTGAAACAAGAATATGGAGGTCCCTGCCCCATAGAGCTTACAATCTAGATAGGGGGAAGACATACATAAACAGATAGGAGGGTACAAAGTGCAGTAGTACAAAGTATCAGTTCATTAGGCTATAGGCGCCAATTAAATAAGAAAATAAATACAAAATAGAATAAACGGTTGCTTATTGTCTGGGAAAAAACTCTTTCTGTATAAATTCCCTTAAAAAAAAAAAAAAAAAAAGAGGTTTTGCTAAATTTCCATATTTCATCATTTATTTTTCATTGACATTTAGATCAAAATGTAGCTTTATTTACTTGTTTTCCGTGTGTATTCTTTTCCTGTTTCGCTCCATATTTGACAACAAATAATGATTTGACCAGTGGTCTGGAATGGCAAAAGAGATTTCAGCAAAAAAAAAACCAAAACAAAACAAAAAAAAAATTGTTAAAAAAAATATAATTTAGGATTTTTATATAAAAGATCTTTAAAAATAAAACAAGTTTTAAATCCAGCAAAAAAGGGTTGGAATAATCGTTCAGCCCTTGCAAAATTGTATAAAAAGGGGTTAAATGCAGCAGAACCTATTCTGTTATATTGTAAGTACACACCTGTGTGTAATGCGATGAGCCTGTGCCAACGTAGATTTCATGGAACCATCTACAAAATGAAGCTGTCCTAGAAATGTGAACTGAGGTCAAGCTGCTGGTGTCATGGAATATTGCACCAAATCAGAGTTCTGGTTAATCACATGATTTAAGTAGTTCAGTCCACCAGGGAAGTTGATCTCAAGATCCCAATGCTTACTCAAAAAAAGCAGCAATACAAGTATTATTGTGCTGTAACAAAACAATGTTTGGGAGTCCATCTTTTAGTGGACCGCCATGTCTATGGGTCTAAGGGGGTAATTCAGCATAGTCCGAACTTACCCTCCGATCCTTCGCCTCTGCTCACACAGACTGTTTTGCGTTGGCTGATGTCCTGTGTGCGGACATCAGCCAGCGCATAACAGTCTGTGCGAGCAGAGGCGAAGGATCGGAGGGTAAGTTCGGACTATGCTGAATTACCCCCTAAGTCTGAGGGGATTATTCATTAAAGTCCGAATTAATGCGTATAGGTGCGAATTCGCTAGATAAAGACAGTCGTAATAGGCTGCTACTGTCATAGTCGCATATATATAATGAGAATATTGTCGCAGTCTCGACTTTCTTATGGGAAAATTGTCGCAATCTTAACTTTAAAAAATTGACGCGACTTTACAATGGGGAAATTGTAGCGGGTTTGCTATGGGAATCCGCTGTTTGAGAATTCGACAGTCGAAATTGCATCTTAGTGAATAACCCACTGACCCTTTAATACTGGGTCCCACCAAAGCCTCCTCTGAGGGCCCAGTTCAGCCCTGCAGACATTGAAATAACTGGGATGCCAAGTCACATTAGAAATTGTAAAAAATATTTCTGTTTTCAGATTGCTAAACTAGTCTGATCTGTGTGTCTGTCTATCTGTCTGTCTATGTGTGTGCATGTATATTTACAACTTTATGCTGCTATCAGTTTACTCGCCTGTAGACGCCAAAAAAACAGATGATGAAATTTAGACCTGGGAAGAAGAATGTGGGTATTTGTCAAGCGATCTAATGGGACTATAGTCTGAATCCAACACTATTAAAAATGTTTTCTTTGAAGACATGGGAGGCTTATTGACTAAAGTCCAAGTTATCGTGTAAAGGTGTGAATTTGCCAATTCCCCATATTTAGGTAATCAGCAAACTCTGCGATGTGGTGAATTTGCCAGCTGATGGTCACACGCTACACAACAAATGGCTACTGATGTCGTTGCGACTTTACCATGGGAATACTAATGCGGTTGTGGATTTGCTATGGGAATTCGCTGTTTAGTGAATAAGGAGTAGAGAATCACTCAAACCACCCAAAGTGATGAGAATTCACTCCGAGAGTTGAATTCTCACTTTAGTCAGTAATGCCAAAGTCTTGATATGTGCTTCCTCATCAACCTGCTCTTTGCAAATACCTTTACAGCAAGGCCATAACCGGCATTGCTTCCAAGCAGGAGTTAGACCCCACAATGATGTGTGTTTTGATGCCTTTTAAGACTCATTTTGCAGCGGTTTTAACTGCATGAAAGTGTAGTCTTCGCATTGATACTTGGGTAGTCTAAATCTGTTATATAAACAAACACAAACCTTTAGATGATTTAAAGTACACCTGTCACCTCAAAACTAATACAAATTTTGGTTGTACCAATGAAATAAAAGTTATGTAAATATATATGTATTTTTAAAAATGTACCTTTATACAACATTTCTCTCTGTCATCTTCCCTGTCAGCCTGACTTTTCTTTCCCGAGTGTTGGGTGGGTGGGGATAAATAATGATTGACATTATAGCTCCTCCATTCAGATCTCTTAAATGAAGATCTAGCAGTGATCTGATTGGAGGAGCTATAATGTCGATCATTTAGCCCTGCCTATCTGACCCAAGAAAGAAAAGTCAGACTGACAGGGAAGATGACAGAGAGAAACGCTGTATAAATGTACATTTTATAAAAATACATATATATTTACAAAAACATTTATTTTATTAGTAAAACCTAAATTAGTATTAGTGTTTTGAGGTGACTGATGCAATTTAAACTCTATTCATGATTTTCTTTGCTTATTTTAATTCCAAGAACATTGGGTGGTGTTAATGTAACTATCATCAATGGGGCAGCAATGCTTTAATCAACAACAGATAATGGGAGAGATCTGATTGGTTACTAGTTGATGTATTCATGTACATATATATATACAATTGCTTTTATTGGCTACATGTTGGTCTTTTTTATATGAACATTCCAGCTTCCTAATTGGATTCAGGTTAGTCTATTTCCATGAATATTATTTTGTTCTGTGCTTTGACTGATTTGCAGGTTGGTTCTAGTTCTCAAACACAAATCGATTAAAAGATTGTCTATACTGGAAATGTTCTACATAGCCTTTGAGATGTTTATTATTTGATTGGCCAAAGGTTGATTTGATCCTATAGTAATTTGAAGGATCCTATAGGCTAGCAGTCGGTTCATCCACTGATGATTACACTTAGGTATGCAATACTCTTAAAATAGATATTACCGTTCAATATACAGTGAAAATAGCATTTATATCCATCTCACTTACAAAGTCATCCTAAAATCAACCTTGGTGCTTGGGGTCATTCTACACTTGTTCCTGTTCATTCACTTTCCACGAATTTTTTATCTCTTGATGGCTGAGATTTAGGGATTCTAAGAAATAGCATTATTAATGCAGATCTCACAGCTAAGACTGGGTTTATTCTTCATTCACTTACTAGTTGTTAAAGCATGTTTACCCTGCTAAATAATGAAGTGAAACAGTTATATTAAGTCCAGCTTCCATCTCTAAGGAAGACAAAATTCATAAAACAATGTCACTTATGGCTTTTTTAATTTCCTGAGTTGTGAATATAAAGAGGGACGGCAAGAGGAGTTTCTCTGTTATTTTATGAGAAAGAACTGGAGAGTGAATGACAAATGATGTGAGGAAGCCATTTTACATTTAAATTATTCTCATTTATTTCTAGAGAGTCACTTTTGTGCAATAACAGTAATATTTAACCAAATCTTACATAGTAAAGCATGAATCCATAGAAAAGAAAGGTCTCTGCTGAAAACAGCTTACATTCTACATGTTCTAATAGTAGTATCAGTATATCTGTTATATATATTTAAATATATATATATAATATGTATTACTTTGACCTAAGGAAGAGAGAATATCTTTTGAAAGCTCATCTATTTAAAATGACTATTAGTCCAATAAAAAATGTATCACCAATAATTTCAATACATATATATATATATATATATATATATATATATATATATATATATATAATATATATAGATATCTTGTCTCCCGGTGAGCCCCTGATCTTCTGATTCATGGTGGGCCCCCAATCTTTCATTTCCTGGTGGGACCCCAATCTTTTGTTTCCTGGCGGGCCCCTGATCACTTGTTTCCTTGTGGGCCCCCGATCTCTT
>WMED01023125.1:0-11517 GCA_019650415.1 Pipa parva
TTGGGGCAGGGGAGGCACATTTAGGGCAGGGGAAGCAATCAGGGGCTTGGAGGGGCAGATTTAGAGCTGAGGGGAGCAAATTTGGGGCTGAGGGGGGCAAAGGAGCGCAATCTAGGGGCTGTGGGCAATTGGGGGGCCGGGGGTAATGTGGGGGGGCGGGGGGGCCATGTCTTGCCCTCAACCACACTTACCTGCAGAGTTTCTGCAGCCACATGCTGCCCGCTGCCTCTATGCAGCGGGGAAGAGGAAGTAAGACTGGGAGTACTGATTATGTGTACTCCCAGTCTCCCATTGGCTCATGTGACCGATCGGGTCACATGAGCCTCCCCCTAGCCACTGGGAGAGTCAAATGTAACTCTCTGCTAGGGGATTCCAGCGCTATACCGGCAAAAAAACGCCTGGGGTAGCGCTGAAACCCTTTGATTATGTACCCCGTACCTCTCACGGGGTAGGTAGTTCTGGCCACCAGAAGCTTCCCCGTGAGAGGTATGGGGTACGTAGTCAAAGGGTTAAGTAGAGGAATTAACAAAGAGGTACATTTTTTGTACATCTTGTAAAATGCAGCAGAGAGTCCATCTAGTCTGAGGCTTTTCTTGAGATGTTTTATTTTCAGATCTCTTTATTTCTCTGTAATAGGGCTAGTAAGTATTTCTTTTTCAATAGTAGTAAGAGTAGGTCATGAGTTGCAGATTAAAAAAAGTTTTAATTTAATAATATCAGGGGTGAAAGTTATTAAACTCAGAAAGACCGCTCTGGTGGGGTTATTCATCAAAGTCAGTTGCATATATGCCTGTAATCACTTCTATTCACAACTTCTCCAACTCCGCTTATTCAGCAATCTCTGCAATGTGATGAATTTGCAACCAATTCTGCTGCTTACTCCAGTCGTGGACTTATGGAGCCCTTCGCATCAATTTGTGTGCACGTGCACAGGTAATTTGGCTATTCAGCATGAGACGGAGTCTATCGAAGGAGTGGATTCTGCAGTGCACACTGCTCCGAATTCACCTGTTTGCCTTCACCAGATCAGAGTGGTGAATTGAGGGGTTTGATGGTGGCGCTCCAGTGTTGCGTAAGGAAACTATTAATTCAAAATTAAAAATGGTGACTGCGACTAAATTAGTCTACTATTAAACATGAAGAGAAATCTTGCATTGTTCTCACAAGATTTTGAGATCTTGAGATCGAGTTTTTCAATCCCAATTTTTTTAATGGAAAGGTAGCCATACTTTACATTCGCAGCATGGCTACTTTTCAATCGAAAATTTTGAAAAATCGGGATACAAAAACTTGATCTCAAAATCTCCAAAGAAATCTCCTGAGAACAATGTGAAATTTCTTTCTGTAAACTCGGAAAGACCCAGAGTGATCTTTTCCGAGTTTAATAACTTTCGCCCCTCAGGTCACATGTAGCGTATATAGTGTTGTAAGGTATTTAGGAAGGCAGAATTAATCTTGTTAACTTTTGCCGTAATTCTAGAAACAGTAAGTTGAATACAGAGTAGTTTGCCTCATAGAATTGTTCCTATTAGTGTATCTGATTTGTTGTTTAGCTGGAAGAACAGATTGTATTCTTAATGAATGTAGTTTAGGAGTCCTAATTTTTGTTTGGTGAGGAAATATGCTGTGGACGCTTGATTCTGCCTAACTTTTATCTTTGCAGTGCAGTCTCTATTTTCAGTCTTTTTTTGCATAATGACATCATAGGATGACCTGTAATGATAGTCTGATGACAGGATATCAGGAGTTTTGTGGTCTATAAAAATAATTATTCTTCTGAGAGTTTTAAGATGTCATTGCTGTTAGCAACATTATCAGTGAGTGTTTATCAGCAGGATGAAAAAGTACGGTAGATTCAAACCAGACAGGACTACATTGTGGTCAGATACACATAACCTGAGCATTTTCAAGTAAAAAGCCTGCCTGAATGTTTGCTGGGATAGAATTTTTATAAGAGTAATGGTGATGTGTTGCAGAAAAGTAAGTATATGCATGTTTATGATGTTGCATTTGACAAACATCACACAGTGAGAAATAATTAAGGATATATCAGGGTAAATAGTTGTGCAGTAAATAAGAGAGGTCAGTTATAGTATCTGGTGCCTCCTTATCTATATGTTATGACTCCTTGACCTATTTTTGAGACACTCTAGCTCTCCCAGCTGCATTCTTGGTAGAAGTATAGATGTTGTTGGCTTTCTTGTAATAATACTGCCATTGCGTCTGTCTTTTCCTTTTGCCATGTAGTTTTCCCAGATCCACAATTTGTTGAGTATACCCCCTCACTGTAATTGCCAATTAATTTTATTTTAAAGAGGGTTTGTACAGACTGTAAAACTGATTTGATTTTGAAGGATTGCTGGGAGGCATCAAATGGTTCCTTGTCGTGTGGGTAGGCCAATGTCTGGGACAATGATACCTTTTGTATGATGGGTGTAGAATTGTGTGGCATGATCTCAAGAGGATTCAGTGACCGTTGGGATCTGCTAGGGAGGATCAATATGGCCACTACTACAGTCTTGCAAGTGAAACACAGAAAAACAACCCCTTATTACATACAGTATGATACAATTTAAAGGCTACCTTCATTAAGATATGCATTTAAACTTATAATAATAATCTAATAAAGTGATGGCCACCTTTTGTGAGCTCGGTGTGTCACAGTTCGTCCAAAAAAAAATTTAATTAATAAATGCAAGCAGCCTATGGTTATTACACACTTATAATATGTCCTGTAGTGTCAATATACTGAAATAAAATAGCTAAGACTATTCACATTAGTTACAATCTTTTAAATGAAAATTACATGCACATCATACAACTGTAACTGTATAAGTATTCTACAGTGACAAAGGATCATGCATTTAGTTTCAAATTTAATCTAAAAATAAATACTAATTTCTACCAGCATTACAGACTGAAAATCAGGCTACACTTTATTCACTTAAACCCACTATGAAAAACACCCAGTAAAATTCATCAGTAATTTCAATTGTTTACTAAAGTCAAGTAACCTACATGAACCAATTACAATTTGGCTTTTAATATTCAAGTTTCCATGTTCCTAGGAATTCTAACTGCTGATTGGTTTCTATGTGTTTCTAGGCCTAAGTTAATGTTTGCACTTGATGAAATGTCCTGATCCATTCTGAGTAAACACATTCCCTACTTTATTCAGGTCAACTAAAAAGTAATACCCTAAGGTTTGGCTATATAAAACCATACCCATTGTCTACTCTATACCCTAGATTGGCGATATAAGGGCTACATATTGAAATTACATGTTTTATGAGAAACATTAGTTTAATTTCAATTAAACTATTGCCATTTAAAAGACCTGAAACTTTCAGAAATGTCCTATATTTTTGTCTATTTTACTTAATGGGAAGACAAAATCAGAGTCTAATTCATAGTGAATTTGCATCATCTCGTGTTGACATGGTCTGACTGACAAAAATTTATTTTATTTTTATTTTTGAACATAATGACAATATGCTACTAAAAGACATGACTAATCCCAACCTTTCTGCCCCCATTTTTCACTCGTTTTCAGCCATTTTTCGCCAATTTTTTGAACAATGGTTGAGGGGGGGGGGGGCCTCGAAGTTGAGAAAAATCGTTTCAACTTTAGTAAATTTGCCTTAAGTGTTAAAAATCACAGTGATCAAACAAGGTAAATTAGAACAATATTTAAAAATAAAATAGTAAAGTGTACATTATTTAATTTACAGGAAAATGGAAAATAATCACCCTGATCTCATAGCTGAGCGAGGAATGCAATAAAATACTCTTTTTCTAGCATAGGTACATTATGCTTCATATTATTTGTTTGATTTAGCTCAAATTGTGCCAAAGTTCCCTCTCTTTTCTCTTGAGCTGTACATTTATGATTGATTGAGTAATGAAGTTTGCATAGAAAAGGTATTTTTCATCTCCCGGGTGACACTACATTTTCAGATAACAGAATCACATTCTATTTTCTCTATAATACTCTCCTTTTCGTCCCTTTTGGGAAATGCCGTTATCAAAAGGAGCCACGATTAATTACTTGATGTGCCTCCTGTGGACAAGATCCTCCTTACTGCAGTCAGAAACCTTCAGAAATGGCCAACTGCTGAACTATATAAAAGATATCATTTTCGGAATCTTTTGATCATCTTTCTTAATTATGTTGAAGTCGAATAGACATGTAAATGTTGTAATGGTATTTTAAAAAGGAAAAAAAAAAAATGTTCTCCCCTGTTTAATAAGTTCCTTTCCAGTCATTTTATTTTGGTTAATAAGAGGCAAACTCCTTAATCTTTTTCTCTTCTTTTTACAAAACTTTCTTCATTTCCCAACTAGACATATCTGGGATTTAAAGATTAAATCGTAGAGACATGTTGATTTAAAAAGTTGCAGAGAAAAGATGAACATTTTTAGAATACATATTTGGTTGTTCTAATGGTGCTTTTTCCCTGCTTTATTGTTATACCTAAAACAATTTTCCTGGGGCGCTGAACTCTTGTCAGTGAACAGACTGTGAATACTTTAACACAACTGTTCTGATGGTCTGATGGGTGAGTGAGATTTGGCTTATTAAGTCATTTTAGTATAAAGAATATATACAAATGATTTAATCAGCAAAGCTTAATAACTACTCCATATACTGTTTTTAAAAGTACTATCACCAACAATAATCAACCAGCCTGTCACCATTATTATTTATATAATTCTAAATTATTTTTGTAATATACACTTTTTGCTTTAACCATTTTCAATAATCACTTACTTGCTTCTGCTTCTGTTTGTTTTGGGATAAGTCTATCATTTGCTTTCAGTTGCCTTTTATTGCACAATAGATATTTATTTTTTGTGTGTGTAGTCCATGTAAGGAATTGTACATAACTTAAATATCAGGGTCCTATATGCCAAGGGAAGCTCTGTGTTCATCACTCCAAATCTCGTAAACTATAAGAGGTATTTAATCACTTCAAAACTATAAAGCTATGGGCCCCTGCTAAGTCTCCTTCCCTTGTGTTTCCCTAAGGAAAAGAAAGAGAAAGTGACCTTAGTAATATGTACCTGAAAGGGTGAAGGGGTTTGAGAACATATATCTCCAAATAATTCTGTAATGGCTAGTTTTGTCAGCCATGACCTCAGCCATGTTTATTTCTTTAGTTGTTGGCAACTCTTGTAAACAAGGCTGAGTATATTGAACAATTGTGAAAAATCCCATAGTACTTCACCTTCCATATAATGATTTCACTGTAAATAAATCCATTAGTTCAGATGGCATGCTATCAAGGGTTCAAAGACTTTTCAACAGCACTTGAGAATTTCCAATTTTGACCTGTGACTTTATGAATATGACTTGCCAGTGTACAGTATATTAAGTTTTAAAATCAGTTTGATTTCAAGAAAAGCTGTTCACCACTCTTCGCCTGGCTTAAATCATAAAACAAAATATATGCCTACTGTAGTGTTTCTGTTGTTGTGCTGTTTTCAACCAGTAGTTGCCACCATGTGATATACAACACAGTGAGTGGACTTGAAGGTACCAGTAATGATTCATACCTGTTTTACAAGAGGCATTCAAACATTATACATATATATTATATCAGCAGTTAATGTCCTTTAATGTGCCCCCCACATATTTTAGAAGTGATCCCCTCTGTGTCATTTGGATATAAACAAAAATAACACACAAACAGTTTAATAGTCATCTTAACTGAACATTAATACATGAAGTTTATAAGTAGAATAATGACTGCAAAAAAGCTAAGTCCATCTTTACTTGTTAATCAGGAATGTTTTATGAGCTTGAAATCTGTCTGGAATAAAGCAAGACTACAGAAAATGCTTAGATGATTAATGGTACAGGATGCCACAGTTAATATGAAATCAGATAGAACAGTGACATAATAGATCATTAGTAATCAGTATTGAATGAAAAAGTAACAAACAACAGATGACCTTCATCAAGTATGACATTATAGTGAATGAACAAAAAGAAAAGGGCATACCAATGTGTTAAATATTGCTTTTATGGTGGCTGCAAATGAGTCCTCCACAAACATACCGCGCTGCTGATGAATAATGGGAATGTCAATATGATAGAAAACATTAATTTTAAAGCTTGGCTGCTGAAGACAGCAACCACCTTTACACTGAAATTTTCAATCTTATTATTATATGTATTTAGCCAAGAGAAATTAGCCACCATTTTTCTAGTACACATTTGAATATGTCCTTCAGAACACTTCTAATTACCAATGGTAGATCTGTAAAATGTTTGGTTTCAGCGCTACTAAGGGTATGCACCAAAGATTACCCACCCCAGTAAAAAAATAAATGGGGTGTACCCACTGCCAGTAACCCCATAGGGGATATTCATAAAAGTGAACAAAACATTTCAACTGTCTTATCGCATGTGAATTGCCATTATCATCGTTTATCAAGCAACTTAAGACCAATTTTACCACAAGCTGTATTTGCCTGGTTGTGGTTGGTAGAAACCCATTATTCCATATGGAGATGATTTTGTCACTTAGCCAAAGTCACTTGAGTTTTTGCTATAACGATACTAAAATTAAAGGCATGGGACTCTCATAGAAATCAATGGAAAGTGTAGCAGTGTTTCTTGCATCAATATTTTGTAATATCGATTGTTACTGATATCACCAATTTTTTTTATCACATCTTGTGAATCAGTCAAACTGAAAACTGAAAATGCATCAAAATGCATAGAAATATGTTGAAATGTCCTTTATAAATATCCTGTATTACTTTGCAGGGATACATAACACTTCCTGCATAAGATAAAGCAAACTTTTATTGTATTTTAAAATCCCAGAAAATATAGTCACTAAAAAACGAATCTTCCAAATGTAGGTACAAAAAAAAAAATCTAAATCTGTACAAATATAAATATCCTGATATGTCATTTCATAACATCAAAGATGACTCAAAAATATAAAGGGCCTAAGGAAGAGGTCATACAAATTATTTGCTGCAAATTTTCAACTTTGGCAAAACATTTGACAACTTTACTGGTAGCACCCAGATATATCAATGGAAACGTTTTCACACAACACAATCAATTAAAAAAAATTGTTCACCACTTCTGACCTTGCATAAACCATTAACTAGCAGAGGCTTCTGTAAAAAAGTGACTATAAATTAAAAGCCACTGAAAATAAGTAAATATAATATAATATATTTAGCAAAATTATTTAAACAGTGACAAATTTGAAGAGTTACAGAGTGAAATGTTCCTTTATAGCAGATATGGATCCATTAGTGTATCTACATAAGAATGTAATGGTATGAGTAGCAATGGCAGTTATAATGATATCTCTGATAATATAATATGTCATTTGTATGCAATTGATCCATATTGAAGGTATGGCACTGAACTGGTCACTATACATATTATGCATAGGCTGTAAAAGGTAGGCCTTAATAGGCAGTTCCTGGTGTTATTTATTTTTTTAAAAAAAAGGTGGTACATGAACTGAGACAATCCAGAAGGACTTTGCTTTTCTCTTCTTTTACTGGAGGAGGAGGCCCTAAGGAATGAGGGAAGTTATCCATGGCCTTTATTGCATCATGATTGGTGGACTGTGTAGGAGAGTGTTTTCTATACCTATTGATTGCATTCACCTTGAGGTATTTTGCACATTTGAAAAAGGGCAGTCAGCCTGAAACATGCAATGTGATGGTGGAATAAAAGTAGCAGTTACTACATTTGAATTGCAATACCAGTTCCATCTTTGTTTATTTGATTTGGGGCACTTGGAAGCTAGTACCTAGGGAAGCAATCTATTTTCCATATTCAACACTGTTCTACATCCCTCACCATCAGACATGCAAACCCTCTACATTCCCCACATGATTTTGCTGTCTTATTTATAAACAAAATTGATAATATTCACAATCAGATTGCTATTCCTCCTGATAACACAGAGATAATTCTACTTACATCTCCATCTGAGTTTTTGAATTCTTTTCCTCCTGCTACCCAGACTGAAGTTTCTCAACTTTTCTCTTCCTGCCGTGTCACTGAAAGCTTGCTTGACCCCATGCCTTCTTCTTTATTTAAGTGCTGTGATTCTGCCCTTGTCCCAGCCCAAATGCACCTGTTCAACTCAGGCCAGTATTAAAACTATCCTTAAACAAAGCTAAGCTTGAATCTACATGCCTTTCTATCATCCTGTCTCTCTCTTGCCTTTAGCTTCTAAATTTTTGGAACATCTTGTCTGCACCCACCTTACTAACTGTATGCATGCACACCATCTCCTAGACCAGGGGTCTGCAACCCATGGCTCTTGAGCCAGATGTGGCTCTTTTGATGGCTGCATCTGGCTCTTTGACTGTAACAAGCGGTGCTGACATGCAAACACCGCTCATTACAGTCTGACGCCTAATCGCTGGCAAGTGCTGTAGAGACAAAGCTCTCTCAGCGCTTCCAGGTGGCTAGTCAATCTGCTGCTGCTGACATCACCTACGTGATGTCACATATGATGTCAGCGGCTCCGGATTCAAAAGGGCTGAGCAGAGCTGCCTGTATATGGCTCTCTCAGCCAAAAAGGTTGCTGACCCCTGTCCTAGACCCTCTGCACTCTGGTTTTAGACCAGGGCACTCTATAGAGACTGATCTGTGTAAACTTGCAAACAATCTAAATCTTGCCAAAGCCAGGGGTCACTTTTTTTATTCTAATTCTCCTTGACCTATACTCTGCATTTGACACTGTTGATCACTCGCTTCTTATCCAAGTTCTTCATGTACTTGGTGTCCATAACAAACTGCATCTTGGCTGGCTTCCTACCTTTCTGGTTGTTCCTTTTTTGACTCCCATGCAAATGACACCTCTTCTCATGTCCTACTTAGGATGGGGGTGCCCCAAGTATCATTTGTATCTCCAACTGTCTCCTGCCAATCTCCTCTTGGATGGCCAGGACCAGCTCAAATGAAGTCTCACTAAAACAGAATTTATTATTTTTACACCCAAACCTGACCCTACTTTTAATTTTTCCAATCTAGTTCACAGTGTGATCATCAACCCTGTAACTTCTATACATTGCCTTGGTATGCCTTTTGACTCTGCTCTTTCCGTCTCTAAGCACATCTCTATCACTGTTAAAACCTGTCGATTTTTCTTTGTAATATTGCCAAGATCCGCCCCTTTCTCTCTCAGGCCACTGCTAACGCCCTCATGCATGCTCTCATCCTATTTCACTTGGACTACTGCAATGTTCTTCTATCTGGCCTTCCAGCTTCCCACCTCTCCTCATTCCAGTCTATTCTGGGGCAGGGGAAGGGGAACTCTTTCTCCCGACTTCTTACTGTTCCATGGCTCCCTATAAGAAAACAAATCATTTGAAGTGTTCTCCTTTTGACATTTAAGGCACTTCATTCTCTTTCCCCTCTCTACTTTTCCTCACAGAAGCCTCTGACAAAAATTATAAATTCAAGACTTATAGGAAACTTTCAAAGTTATTTAGAATAGTGAAAAGATCACACAAGTGTCTTTTTCACTTTGGGTTTTAATAAGGAAATTAAATTTAGACTAGCTACCCTTGGACAATCAAACAAGTAAATCCTCAATTCACAAAGTCTCTGTAGTGTTATTATGGGGACCCAAATTATTTTCAATAACCACCTTGACTTGTTTCTTGGATACAACTAAATTAAAGTCAGGGACTGATATTAGTAATCTGAAATCTCAGTAATTATAAATAATAAATAATATTGAGATTATTCTTATTTAGTAAACATTTGAGAATAAGCTTGATTAACTGTAACTGGCAGAAGTGAAGCATAGTTTGCCTGCAGTAATTACTTAGTCATAAAACCCTTCCAGTAATTTAGCACATTCATCTAGTATTTATATTCACTGAAACATTTACTGGGATAAGGCTTTGTCTTTGGTAAGGTTACAAATTAACAATGTTTCCACATCTGTAACTCCAGTAGTACTGTATTTTAATACATCTTATTTTAATCAAAAACTTTAATTTTCTTCCTTGGCAGTTTTTCATTTTGCTGTTGATCAAAAGCTATGCCTTGCTTAGCAGTGAACTATGAATGTTGCCAACCTGCATGCAGAAGTTATTTTTCAAATATTGTAATGTCAACAAATGGAAAAACATTGCAAGATTATTGTTATAATTGTTCCCACATGTTTAAAACAAAGGTATTATGTCATTTACCATTAGTATTTTAAACTTATGCAGATAAATGTTTTAGACTATTGTTTAGACTATTGTTCTGAATGGCACAAATAGAAGATTTTTATTCCTATATATTTCAGCATATACAAAGGACATCATAATCAACACTGTCATAACTGAACACCAAATTGCATTAGCACAATAACGGATCAATAAGGATAAAGGAAGAGAATCATCCTACAATATCACAAAATGTTTTGTTAATTTATCAACTGACATTATATATTTATTTATATTTCCTAATCCAAACATTTTGTAATTAAACAGTAACCATTTTCTGTTCTTTGGATATTCAGTGAGCCCTAAATGATTAATTATCAAGTAAAACAATTTTTTTTCAAATATCTGCTTATTTTTTGAAAGTATATCCACTGTAGCTGTAATATAGTAACTGGTAATACAGAGAAGTAAATTATATAAAGTTTCATTACAATGATTATACTGTAAAAAATGTAAAAAAAATATACAAATATGCACTTTATAAAAAGTCCTTTTTTTTATAAGTTCCAAGTTTTCCATGATTTGGTATTCTCACTGCATAAAGGCTGTAGCTATGTACCAAAGAGGAGGGAATAATAAACTGACAGAATGCTTGGCAGGTATTGTGACCTCACAGCCATAGTTCTAAAGATGCCACTCAAAATGTCTTTCTTGACAAGAGATATCCTCAATCATACCACTGATAGCCTCTATTTCTTGCCAAACTCTGTTCAAATCCCTGACCCAGAAACTAATACACTATTGTAATTTTTACCAATTTGAAAAGATGGCATATTGTCAGAAATACTTGGACAGATTTAGACACTCTTCCTGTGACAAAAAATCAGTTTACTTAACATTGCAATTTCCTAATCTCAAGGAATGTTTTTGCATTTCAGTTATACTTTCACTAGTTTTAATTTCAGTATTTCCAGTTCCTTGCTAGTAATTAGTTCAAGCAAGACAGGGAAGAATGGCGAAAAACTGCTCAATTGGGAAAAAAAATCTTAATGTCCATCAAATAAGATAATTTGAATCTTGCCTAATGAAGTGATATCTGTAGACTAGAGGGTGATTGAATGATAACCTTAAAGGCTTTAAAGCAACATTGCAAAAAAGGATTAGATGAAAGCTTGTTGGCACTGCAGGTACTGCTTGCCTATTACTGGTATTGTTGCATAAATTAAGACTAATGGCACACATATGGGTTTTATCCCACCATTTTTCCAGAGGAATGTAGCACATAAAAATTGCCACAAACAGCCTCTAAACCAGAGGTCCCCAACCTTTTTTGCACCAGGGACTGGCTGTAAGCAAGACCAG
>WMED01023126.1:0-11517 GCA_019650415.1 Pipa parva
GGCGCCGCGATGCCCGACGCTGGAGCGGACCGAGCGGGTAAGTATTGAACCTTACAGAATTATTCTGCTTAGGAAATATTTATTTTGAGGGGGGTTGTAATGTTGATATTTATAGCAATTTGACATTGCATTTTGATTATTGTTTAGGAAACTGGCAGAAATAAATCATTTCCATGAGTCTTCCTGAATTTTGAGCCCTCAACACTAAGAATGGTATGCCTGTATAGGTGACATTACACTTATGCATTTTTTTTTTACTTTAGGGTGTTTAGAAACCATCCACTTACTAACCACACATATTGGGGATTCTGTTCAGAACAATATAGCAAAAAATACTTTCAGTCACTCAACTGTATAGATTCAAGGGAACATACCCTGATAAACACCTGAAAAAGGGAGGCTTAGGCTACAAAAAACATTGTGTTTTCTTGTTCTAAAATAAAAATGGGGTGTTCCCTTGAGTCTATACAGTTAAGCAGCTGAGCCTACTCCCATGCATGTAAACTTCTGAATGTGCCAGATTCATAAGTGGTTCTGTGCAGAAAACATAGCTCTTTCAGGCTTATCTTGTTTTTGGAGTTCTTAGTTTTATCAAAAATGGACAGAAACTAGGTGGTATCTTCAAATCTGGTATGCCTATATAACTGAAGGTGTGTACTTTCTAAGAATATATTACTTTGGTGTGGAGCATTTGACATGCAAATAGTTGTTCTGACTGAAAAACTACAAGGTACCCCCAAATATTTGAGGGTGTGTACATTCAGAGAATATACACTTTATGGGAGTAGGTAAAAGGAATGTTTTGCTTGAAAAGCTGCAGTGTGACTACTAACCTTGAATGTACCTTTTTACCCTTGATTAGATATGTTTGGTAACCATACCTTTTCAATATCTAAAAATATTGGTATTCCAATTCTTTTAAGTTATTAACGTCAAAAAATCCAATCTCGGCTTTTTGAGTTTAATCTGCGAGATCTCGAGTTGATCCCACGAGATCTCAAGTTTTTTTATCGAATTTTTCAATGGAAAGGTAGCCATACTTTACATTAGTAGTTTGGCTATCTTTCCACTGAAAAATTTGATAAAAAAAACTCAAATGATAATCATGCGGGATCAACTCAGGATTTCACGGGAAAAACTCAAATAGCCAAGATCGGTCTTTTTGAAAATAGTAACTTTCTCCCCTTAGTCTATTGGGGTTTACATGGAACCTAGCAGAAATTAATGACTTTCACGGGATTTTTTGATGAATTTTTACCAATTGAAAATTTACAATTGAGTTTTTAGATGGAAAGGTAGCCATACTTTACATTAGTAATATGGCTGCTTTTCTGTTAAAAAATCTTTTTGAAAAACTCAATTGAAAAGTTTCAATTGGGAAAAACTCGATAGAAAAATTCAATTATTACTGATTTTTTTTTTTTTTACTGTGTATCCTACACAGGATAAACTCGAAAAGGTCGAAATGTATGACCTTTCAGCATCATGTTTCAGAATTTAAATCCATTTTGCTAAAGAATTATAATCACACCTTAGAAAATCATAAAGATCTCTACTAAATTACCATTAAACCTTTTTGAACTATTTATACTATAAGGTAAAGGAAGACAAGTAAGACACTCTGTTTAAATAATCCTGACTCCAAACTGAAACTACTGAAGCTTAACTTCAATTATAAATGGAGATCTGATTCCATAAATATCTTGGCATCTAAATTTTAGCATCAATTACTGTGATCTTTTCAAGCAAACAAAATCAGAGTACTGGTCCATATGGCTGATTTCATAAAAACTTAGAATGACTGTAGTTAAAACTGAACTCCCCATTCAAGAGAGATTCTAAAGAAGTAAATGAAGACTTTAAATGAGGGTTATTTATTAAAGGGCAAATTCACCTAGCAAAGCGACTTTGCATCTGCTCACATCATTACGATCAGGAAGATGAGAATTCCCTTCTTCTTATTCATAAAGCAGCTGATAGACTTGTCAAACAAGTGGACAGCATCAGATACAGTTAGATGCATAGTGCAGCATAGTCAGTTAGACAATAGTGGGATGTAGAGTCATGCAAAGTGAAGCAAATTCACCTAGTGAAGAGCAGTGATGTCATCCTCACAATGTCCCATTAACTGTATATAAGTGAATATTCGATCTATTTCTAGGTCATCTTGTCCCTAGATCATGTTGTCACTTAGTCCCAGTCACCATTTTAACTTTTGAATGATTAGTCTCCTTACCCAACACTGGAGCCAATCTGATCTGGCTAAATTATACAGGTGAATTCAGAGCAGTATGCAGTGCAGAATTTGCTCCTTTGACAGACTTCATTGCTTGCTGAATAGCCAAATTACCTGTGCACGTGATGTGAAGAGCTTCATAAGTCAACAACGATCATAAGCATCCGAATTGATAGCGAATTCATCTTATCGCAGAGTTTGTTAAATAAGTTGGGTTGGAGAAGTCGTGAAAGGATGCAAATTCGGGCCTTTACGTGACTGTTCGCACTTTAATAAGTAAATCCCTAGACTTCATATATTAGATTTATTTAGGCAACAAACAACTGAGAATTTGTAAATATATATCATTTCTCACATATATATATATATATATATATATATATATATATATATATATATATATATATATATATAGATTATATTTAGATAGTAAGCTTTAGATTGTAATCTCCATGGGGCAGGAACCTCCAACCTCTTGTGTCAACTGCAACCTAGCACTTAAAGTGATGTATCCTTGTAATATTTTACTTGTATTGTTTAAAGGAACAGTTTAGGCACCAACAGTTATTTGATGTCTGTTTGGCACTGTTAAATAAAAGTTAAATAAATGCTTTTTGTCATATCAATTATTTATTTATTTCCACATTTTACAATTTAGCACTAGTTTGGTACTGAAGCTCCTCCCCTCTCTCTGCCACTTCCTCTTTAGCAGTTCAGTTTGGAATCTTAAGTTAAGGAATTGACTGACAGGCTGGATAATGCTAAATAACCAGTCAGAACCTTTAAGCTGTCATCCACCTTTTTTTTTTAACTCTGAAAGGTGTAGTTAACCCAGCAAAAGCAATTGTTAAAGAAAAGGCTGAAACATTGACTTTATTTTTATATGGATTTGGTCTCTCTCATGCTCAATATCAGCGCTTGCTACTGACAGCATACACCATTAGCTGTAAGTCCTGTAACTACCTATCGTAATTCATTAACTATTAATTTTGACCTTCCTGAGACGCCGTAGTGTCAGTGACACAAGAATCCAACCAGGAAGTAAACACATAAGGAGCTGTGTACTGCTACACAGATGAATAATTAATTCCTTTCCTCACATAAAAGACTGACTGAGTATATTAGAAAAAAAATGTATTATGCATTTACAACACACATTACTTTTTATTAATTGGGCTGGACTGTTCCTTTAAGTCTCAATAAAAAAATGTTTTCTCTATTTATTGGCCACCTAGTAAATGACAAGTAGAATAATAATAACAAAAGAAAAAAAAACAAGTACTTGCAGCCGAGGTTATCAAGGAATCCTAACCCTATCATCTGTCATTTTGACACTACTTGTACTTAATACAAGGTGGCCAACAAATAGACAGCTCTTTATTTACAGGCTTTAGTGTCCCTTTAATGCACTTTTCCCATGTCTGTATTGTACTTGTATTGCTGAATTATACAGCACTCTGTAAATTTGTGGCGCTTTATAAATAAAATGATACATACATACATGTATAGCTCTCATCACCATTGTAACATCCCTATGTCCTTCAATGCAGATGACCAGCTAAAAATGATTTCTGATAGAAAGTCTATTCCTGTTATTAACAAGAATGAAAAGGGGGACTGTAATATACCCCTTATCAACGGCATATTTTGTTGTTTTGTTTCTTTATTTAATCATTATTTATTCCTTGGTGATTTTTCGCCAATGGGCAAAATTTATTAAACTCGGAAAAGCCGTTTGCACTTTTCCAAGTTTAATAACTCAGGAGAATGCTATGAAGTTTCTCCCGGTAAGTATCGTGAGATTTGACTTGTGCGATACTTGCCTTGACAAACTTTTTAAATGAAATATATCCATGGAAAGGTAGCTATATTGTATGGCCACCCTCGGATGGATATATTTAATTAAAAAATGTTTCTCTCGGTAAGTATTGCATGATGCAAATCTTGCGATACTTACAGAAGAAACTTCAAATCATTCTCCCAATTAAACTCAAAAAGCCCAAAAGGCTTTTTTGAGTTTAATAAATTTTGCCCTTATAAAAGTTATATTTGAACCCTTTTCCCACTTTGGGTTCTACTTTTCACACAAGTTTAAATGTGTGGGTGTCAATTTCCTCCTTCTCCCTTTCCCCTTTTGTCAATGAATTTTCGGCCAAGATACCCTGCACCTTAATTCATACCGTTCTCTATACATAGGGAATAGTAGCGGTGTGGTTTCCCCCTAAATTTATCTCTTCCTTTCCCTCTTACAATCAGTTATTCCTACTATTAGACCTTTAAACCGTGTATGTATTCAGGGCACTTAAGAAAAACTTATTAATCATTGCCTTTATAATAAAGCATTTTTAGATGTCCACATTTCTAGAAGTCTTCACTAAAAATATTTACTTTCAACACCAAAATTAGACGTAACTAATGTGCAATATTCCTATGTCTAATATAAAGTAGAACATATTGTGACTTCACTGTACACAGTTCCCACTATCTCTGTAACTTCAATAGATACTGATTTAATAGCTACTCAATAGCAATCTATATGGTATAACACTGAGTAGTCTTATACATTTATTTCACAAAAGTTGATTATTGATAGAGAAAGAGTTTACTTGTTTGTTTCTACCTTTGTATATATGTTTATTTTTATCTATAAAGAACCCCTAGGTTACAATTTTGCTGTACAATTTAGACTTGGGAGAAGTGCTTAACATAATAAAGGAAATGATAAGATTATACAGTAATTATGAAGATATATCACTGTAGGTGCCAGACAGTGAATGAAACAAGACGATGGAGGTCCCTGCCCCACTGACCTTCTTACAAACCTTTGTAGATGAAGAAGCCTGTGGATCCACATGCCTTTACTACCATCATCAATATGTCAGTTGATGCAAGTTACACTTTCCACTGGTTTATTTCACTTGTCATGTAACCTTTTCCTTGGCTTCCAGCTAAATTCTTGTTTGTCACTTGTTTTTGTAAACTGATGCAATGCCTTAACAGACTTCCATCTTGTTATTGAACTGCCAAACTTGCAAATAGTTTTTCTCATCTATTACTAGAACGTCTATTGGAAATAATATTAAAATCCGTTACGTTTTATTTTTTTTTCTTTCTACTATTGCAGTTTATATATCTATAAGTAGATACAATTTACCTATGAATAAATGTCTCCCGGTATTCAATTGTTTCCTTCTTGTATTCGTTGTCTGATTTTTATTATTTATTCTGTCCAGTACTGAAACTTACATCAGTTAATTGAAACGAGTGTCTATAGTTTAGCATTTCCAGTTAATCTGTTTAGAAGAAGGTAATGCATACTAAACTCCTCCATGCTTGCAGGGCTTTGGACTAAGGAACTGTGATAAAACATATAGGCTGATCTGCTTAATTTGCAATAACTATAGAGGAATAAACTTAACATGTGGGAAGCACCAAACCAACAGATCCCTACTAGTTTGTGATTTTTAGGGATCTGATTGGAGGAGCTATAATGTCAGTCATAATTTAGTCCCGCTCACCCATTTCAGGAAAGAAAAGTCAGGCTGACGGGGAAGATGACAGAGAGAAACGCTGTATAAAGGTACATTTTTTAAAATACATTTATATTTACAAAAACATTTATTTCATTACTACAACCTAAATTAGTATTAGAGTTTTGAGGTGACAAGTGCTCTTTAACTGAAAATAAGACTTATACAGAGAAGGATTATTTATAACCCATTTTGCATGTGCATACTTATTATATACCTTACTCAGTTTTGTCTATGTTGCCATTCTGTACATGCATGTCCTTAATTGGACTAAATTTTATTTCACATTACATCAAGGGGGTAATTCAGCAATGTGCTAACTCACCTTGCGATGCTTTGATTCACTTTGCAAAAATAGTCATGCTCTGGCTTCTCTCCCACACGCGCACATCAGCGAACACTTTAAAGGTATTCCAGTCTCCTCGCAACCACTCGAGTTGCCTCGCAAGACTGGAATACCTTTAAAGCGTGCGCTGGTGTGTGCATGTAGGAGAGAAGCCAGCGCATAACCATTTTTGCAAAGTGAATCGAAGCATCACAAGACGAGTTTGCACCTTGCTGAATTACGCCCCAAGTCTTAGTGAGAGCGCAATCATTACCTGCCTATATTTTACTGCAATTCTGCATGACAGTTCTTTAAAGTGCTGTGCAGTCCTGGTGTGTTTTTACAGTTCTGGGTTTTTTTTCACATTACTTGACAACCAGCTAAGTAGCTTTTTGATTGGCTTGAGAACAATTAAGTTCCTTATTTAGATTCTGATAGACAGGTATCGATGGAATGCTTAGCAGGGAAGGGAATAAAACAAGACGCTGATGAAGATTCATACAACTGGAGCTATGCTGATCTGTACCACAGTGACGCTTAAAGCTGGGTTCTACAGTAGACAGCAGAAATGGCCTCAGATGGCTTTGTAGATAACACAGGGTCTAGGATTCATTCTATTTTTGAATTTCCTGCTTGACTGCCCAAATTAAATTTCCAGGCTGATTTATCTGACTGAGAGATTCAACAGTCCATTACTGTTATATCAAAGAAGATGTTTTCACTGAATAAAATGGCTAAAATGTATTCTGTTGTTAGGTCTGTTAGATATACAACAGAGATCCATTTTGACTCATTTAAAGGAGAACTATACTCAGCAGTGCACTAACAGTACTGCAGCATGATCAGCTTTCATCTTATGTTCCTATGCCTTGGATCATGAGATGAAATCCTCCCCGATGCAGCTCTCTTCTTCCCCCTGTATGAGACGTATCACAGCACATCATCTCACCAAAATGACCCAAGAAGCACATACGCAGGTTGACTTTCGGCACAATGAGGAAGGTGGCATATACTAGATGGTGGGGTACTATGTAACTTTCCATTGTTAGTAATAAAGATCAATTGTCTAGCATAACAATATGGTCATGTATGTGGTCATACACATCCATCAATTTGATAGTCTTTTAGAGAATCAATCAAAACTGTATTCATTGATTAAAGTGAAGAATTGTAGAGCATCTTTAAATTAATTGCTGTGAAACCCCACATTTCAAATAGCTATTTATAGCATTCAGAAATTAATATTTTATCGGACTTAACCATGGGCTGGTATATGGCGCATTAAGGCACTTCATCCATTTTTGGTAGCAGACATTAAAATTAAGGACAAGTTAACTGAAGAGCAGGACTAAATCAGTCTAATCTAATCAAACATTGCCTCCAAAAGAGAGTTTAATGTTAAAGTGTAAATATTCTTTATATCCTCAGTTAAATATTAAACTAACAAAACGCATCTTTTTCAAAAATCAACAAATAATTGGTTTTCAATGAGTTTCTTTTGTACTGCTTATTTTAGCATGACTGCGTATTGTTTCTTTAATTGCACATTTTACTATCGTGCTCGGTTTACGTTCCACAAATCAATTTCATACTAAGAGCTACTTTTCCAGAAGTGTAAAAAAAAAATCCCCAAATCATCTGTGCATCATTTTAAAAGCCATTTGTCACATCCTGACAGCAGGTAATAAGAAACAAACTTACACAAGTGATTCACTTTAAAAAAAAAAAAGATATTCACTGTTACCAGTCCACCAATCAGAATTCATTTTTCCCTTCAGGGTATAATTCACAGTGGGACAGATAAGGCTTCAGCTGTATGCCTTTTAAATTGCAGCATCTCATTTCAGCAGAGATATCTCTACTATATTCCATTTTTGATGTGGATTGTGAATCCTCAGGTTATGTAAACATCTATTATAATATTATAGTATCAGATGAGAAGTGTTTTAATGCTTCGTTGTCTACCTGTTTTGACATAAACCAATGTCTTTATGTATTTAAATAATTACTTTTGAGGTCACACTGACACTTCCTGTTGCAAACGATACCTTATCTGATTTAAAGAAATATTGATCCTTAAATTAATATTTGTAGGGTATGCCTAAGTCAATGGTATTGTAAACAATTTGTAATTGTTTTTAACGTTAATTTTTGTCGTTTATAAATTATTCACATTTATTTACTATTTCATCTTTTATGGTAGATCAGGGTCACCGTTTCTAATTCCCAAATTTTACCTGAATCCTGTATTATGCATAATGCAGCCAATTTGTATATGTCTGTATATTTGTATTTATAAAGTGCCACTAAGTTACACAGTGCAACACAATTATAATACAGATCTACATGCAGAAAGGGCTTAACATAGTACAAGTGAAGTAAATTACAAGCATATAATTAAGAAGATACATTAGTCTACGTGCCAGACCATGACTGAAACAAGAAGATGGAGGTCCCTGCCTTGTAAAGCTTACAATCTAAATTTGTGCTTCACTAGATATCATGTACAGTATGAGTTTGATGTTGCCCCCCTGATGTTTGTTATTTTAATAATTTTAAGACCTTACATGTTTACAGTGTGTGCTGGTTTAGTTGGACTTCCACAGGAAGCAAGAAGCTAACTAGAAATCAAGTGTCATCTGTTAAATTAACCTGATATTAACCCAAATAAACATAAAGCTCCAGGCATTTTTTTTTACCTTCAATAACACCTTTTAATATTTAAAAAAAATATATTATATGATCTTAAGGATAGCTTAAGATTTAGGAAAGTGTAAACTTACCTAGCGATCCTTTGATTAACCTCGCCGAGACTGGTATGCGCTCCCTGCTCTCCTACACATGGAGATCAGCGAACGCTTTAAAGATACTTCAGCTCGCCTCGTGAAACTGGAATACCTTTAAAGCGTTCACTGATCTCCGTGTGCAGGAGAGCAGCAATCGCATACCAGTCTTGGCGAGGTGAAGCAAAGGATCGCCAGGTAAGTTTGCACTTTCCTGAATTACCCCCTTAATTGGAATAGACATTTTTCATCTGCATGTAACATTCACATATTCTCAAAATGCTGGCCAAAGCCAAACGTGTATACTGATGTAGAATTTTTTAAAACATCTCCTGGCTAAGAAAAAACAAGATTTCAAAATCCTATCATCAGATATATTAGATAAAGAAAAAAATTCCTTGTATCCACCACTGTTTCCAAAGCAGTACCCTCCGAGCCCCGGCCCATATCATTTCTTTCCCCACTTCCAACAGATAATCAGTATTACTTACTGGAGTCCAGTGGGTGCTTGGTTCAGAAATTGCAAAAGCAGCAGTAGTGTCTATGACCCTTGGAGGTATGGGCCAGGTTCCAGCTGTAACTGCTTCAACCCCTGCCTACATCTCCTAAAATCATGTTCAGAATAAAATAATTTCACTGATAAAACTCCATCTCGAATTAGAGACCTCTGTACAGCATCTTTCATATACCTCAAAAGAAATTTTTTTAACTTGCGGCTTACCTCTTTAAAACTACTTTACATGATATACTGCAAAATTCAAGCCATTTGGATGCTTCTAGAAATAATTTAATAGCAATGTGGCATTTAGCTCTTATCAAGCAACCTTTTGTTTTCATTGACATATTAAACAATCAAACAACCCAAAATATACTGGTCAGTCTGACTATATTGGCCCTTCTGTGTGTTTGTAGATGGTAAATATGATTAGTTGCACTTGAACATACACTTTTATGAATATGGCTAATTATATATTAGTGATAGAAACCAACAGATACCCATTGCAACTCTCACTGTAACAAGCATTGTGGGAAGAACTATTACAACCTATGACTGGTATTTATTATTCAATGTTTGAAAAATCCTGGAATAAGTGTTGGCTTGTGACGAAGGGATTCGTTTATTTCAAAATATTAAAAATAGTACAGTACATGCAGTATTTTCTTGTATATAATTATTTTCACCCATGAATAGTTTGATTTCCTTATTTAAACATTCTCTATATTGATGTACATATTAATATTCATATTGGTATTCATTTTGTCGCACATCAGTTGAATTTTAGTCATGAATAGTTTATATAAGACTTATTTTACAGATACAATACTATACTTGATACAGGCCAAACAGAATGTTATGTAATATTATTGTTCTAACACTGGGGAAAAAAACTGGCTTATAATAAAACTATACCATTCTTACGGTTTTATAGAGTTTTATTTGACTTTTACCATGTGATGCATAAATAAGTAATGTTGTTCAAGATCTATGTAAACAAATGGCCCAAGGGATTTTAAACTCAATCTATTTGCCCTTTAAAATGCAATCTCATTCTCTCCACTAAAAATAGAAATTACGACTGGATGACTGAGAAAGAACAATCCATATGAAAACTAATAAACAGATGGGAATAAATGCAGGTTCCTTGCACTTGTTCACTGTTGCCTGCAGATGTGCTACAATTATTGACCAATAATGTCAGTTCCAATAGAACATTTAAGCGAGGGCTGTTGTATCCAAACCTTTTAAAATAGGGGATTTGTGTATATTATTCCAGTTCCATAATAAAATATGCCATTTATCTCAATAAAATTCCTACTCATATTTTAATTGACAAAAAGAGGCTTGAGGAAGGACAGATCTTTTACCCTTTAGTGCTAGGGGGGTTTAGATGATGAATATTAAGACAAAATAATTCAATCAAAGTTCATTGATTTTGGATTTTTACTGTAATTCTAGAGCTTGATACATAAATTTCCTTATTGACTTCATTCCTTTTTTCTGCTGAGTTTTCAAGGTTAGGGTTGGATTTTTGGTTTCTATAGCATAAACAGCGCTTCTTATCTTGTTTTTACTGAACATTCTGATGTATTTGCCTAATGGAGAACATTACTTTAATCAAATTTCTTGACTGAATTCTTATATAGTGAAGTCAGATTAAATCCCATTTGTCAGTCTGTGTGATGTGACTTGTCATATTATAGCAAACAGCTTTTTTAATGATATGAAACATTTCAATATTGCCAGTTTCTTCAAACCATTGTACTGTGATAAACGATAGCAGTGCAAAAAGATTGGATTCTGTTTCATATACAGTAGGTGTGGAACATCGAGCAAGGATAAGCCTAATGATCCTACTTTTATCATGCTGCTTGCTGAACAGTACATTTGATATAAAATGTGTGTGTCACTAGTACAGTGGGTTATTATTCATGAGTAGCCTATGATTGCAATCTATTTTCTATGACAAATGCAACTACTAGATTTTAGCTATTTTTATTATTGTAAATACAATTATTATATTATGAAATGTGTCAACCACTGAACCTTTTTCCCTTAAACTGAATATTAGAGATATGTGAAGAACATCCTGTATTTGTTTTGTCTCTGATTCAGTCTTGGATTTCATTCTTATCCTGAAAATA
>WMED01023127.1:0-11517 GCA_019650415.1 Pipa parva
ACTGGGATGTGGCATTTCTCCTCACACCCCTAGCAAAGACAAACTTTTCCCTCAACAGCTTATACTTATAACCTTCTGTTGTGGGGCAGGATACACTGGATACATTCCTGGGTTACCTAGCAACACCCTGCAGCTGCCTGCCTCAACAGGAAAGAAACTTCTGGATCCTAACAAATCTCTGTTCATTTAAAGGACACACCAGTATATTAATTAAATAGTAATCAGGGTGAAACTTTAATATTTAAATTTCACCAGGGTTACATATGTATATATATATATATATATATAATGATCACTCCTTCATTTTGTTTGAAATGTAATATTTTTCCATTAACCTATGGACAATAAAATATAATATCATGAGTAAAAGAAAGAAGGGGGTCATGGATTTGACATTTTTGAATTATGTTATTTATCTTACACTGTTTTGCTTTTTTTCTGTCATTTTATGTTCACACATTTTAGAAAATAGAAATTGAACCAGAGAATGAAAAAGTGAAAACTTTTGGTTTCTTTTATTGAAATCAGTTAATCTCTTGAATAGTAAGATACCGACCTACTGGAGCACTAGCAGTGGTTTTCATGCCTAACATTCATTTTATCCTTAAGCAGCTATTCATCCTTTTGATTGGCACTTATAGTGTAATGAACTGACACTTTGTTACTGCACCTATCTTCTATCTGTCCATGTACGTCTACTTCCCATTTAAATAGCAAGCTTTACGGGGTAGAGATCACCATCCTCTTATTTCAGTTACTGTCTGGCACTTAGAATGATGTATGTATATGATTATATGCTTGTAATTTACTTAACTTGTTCTCTGTTAAGCACTCTTCCCTTGCCTATATTATAACTGTATTGTTGGACTTTACAGTGCTGTGTAACCTAGTGGTGCTTTATAAATAAAAATATACATACAAACAAACATACATTTATTAACTACAGGGTTTTTTTAAGATGCATTATGTTATTATACTGTGAGTGATTAGCTAAATAATACACGTTACACAAATTCCTATATTAGATAAAAGAAAAATACTGCAAAGTAAAAGTAAAATTCAATCCTATTTTTTGAAATTGGCATGAAACTATGTCATTTCTAACCTTATAAATGAATACATCTGACACACAAACTAGACATTTATAACTTAAAACTATTATCACTCCAATTTTCCAGTATAATAACATCTTTTTCAAACATGTTAATGTTTTATCTTCAATAAGAGTCACAACAAGCAACTATGTTACTCCAGCTGCTACTGCACCACCCCAGTGACTAAATACTTCACAGGGAATCATGGAATTTGTAGTTATATATATGTTATAATCATTATTACATATCAGTAAATAATTTTCTGTGGTGCAATGACAAAAGAAGGAGTTGCAGTATATAAAGCATCTATAAAGCATCTATCTCCAAATAATTCTGTCTTCTGACTAAATAAATATTCTAAATAGCTTTCAAGGTATTAAATATATTTAATTTTGTTTTTCAAAACTGCCATATATATTATTAATGATATTCTATCGTATTAATAGTGAGCTTTCAATGCTCTGGAACTCGGCTTGTGGCCATATCTTATATATGATCGTGGAATGTCTTGGTGACCATTAGTATCCTTATATTTTACAGAAAGAGGTACATTATCCTCCTATGTAATGAGCATGTCTGAAAAATGAGTCACTGGTTGGAAAAAAGTGGAGAATTATCCTATTAGTGGGCCATGTATTCTGTATGATGGGTCTTAAAAGTTATATCTTAACAAGAAAAAAAAAAAACTATTGAGGAGGCACAGGAAAGGACAACATTGTGGAGGAGCACAGTGTATATATAAAGGAATAACACTTCCCAGGACTTTTAATAGAAATTAAGTAGTTCACATATCTGCTGTACAACGCTATCTTTAATGGTTACATTCTATCTATGCATGTAAAATATATTGTTCTGATGTTCTTCACTTTTTATGTTTCCTGAGTAAAGGTCTTTACTCAAAAGGCTTACTTTAAAGGATTCTGTTCTAATTGATTGTTTTCTTCCCCATAGGCTATTCTCTGGAGATACAAATTCTCTCAGCTCAAAGGCTCTTCAGATGATGGGAAAAGTAAAATCAAATTTTTGTTCCAGAATCAAGATACTAAACAAATTGAAGCAAAGGTAAGTATTCCATTAGCCAATACTGATCCTGTTGTTACAGTTATATTACCCAATACTTATTAACTGAGAAATATGTTTTGGAAGGGTGAATGAAGAGAAGTAAAAAAAAAACAAATATCACATTGAAAATTGAAATCGCACACATTTCCCCTGCAACCCCATAGCTGTAAAATGAATATATCCATGTACATGGTTTTTGTTTATGTAGCCCAGACACATCACACATCACAAAATGGTGTCTTGTGTTATTTAGCACAGTATCAACAAAATTTAGTTTAAAAAAAAATAAATAAACATTTGTGTCAACCCATTATTAATCCAATTATTTGTAACATTTATTTAGAAGTTCAAAACCTCTTTGACATTGCTGACAGTTTGACCCCGAATTCCGTTAATTAGTTATTTCCAACCTTTCTCTATAAACAGTACATGTTATAGTTATGATGGTGGCCCTGCTATTTTATCACCTGACAGAAATGCATTAAACCTTCACTTGAAATCATCAATTGTGTCTGCAGAAATGTCTGTTTGTGGAAGACATTTAACATCTTTTCTGCAGGTACTGGAAGGGCATGGCTGTTCATGTTTTTGACAGTGGGCAAATTTACAAAATCAGCAAGAGATCAAATAAATATTTACTTCACTGTATATATATTTATAAAAGCTAATAACTTGCTCTTTCTAGGTATTGACAGTACTTGCTACTACTTAGCTCATTGTATAGAAGAATAATAAGATCCCTCTGTAATAATCAACCCCTAATCTACCTCATGCTGGTACAGCATAAGCTTGCATTCAGTTTTATATGCAAGCCATGCTATCAGTTTATTCAGGTAACTTTGTGAAATGATTAATCCTGTGCAAAGTCAACAAACAATTTCTGAATTGTTTTCTATGGATCAATTAAACAGCAGATAAGCAGTTCTGCTAGCACAGCACCAACTTTCTGCAATATTGCAATATTACCATTTTTTATTTGCAATAACAGTTCCATATTATTGCTTGCAGACTACAAAGCATGATGTGAGTAAAACATGCACAAATGAAGCAACCATTTTGTTTTCTAGTTTTACTGTATATTTAAATATTCCACATTTTATGGTACAGTCTACAAATATTAATTGTAAGTGACATACAACCTAAATTGCCCACATAAATGGTAAGAGGAAAGCTTTTCTAGCATTGATGCAGATATTTTGAACTTGCACATTTTGATAAGAGAGGGTACTAAGAAGATTCAGATCAGGCAAGAATATATCATGGCACAGTGATACTGTTTGACAAAGGAGAAACCCTTGTGCACCAAGGGGCTTAATTAAATCACGTTACTACTACCCAGATCACTACCTAGAAGAGATTTCCCTGTGGTGTACAAGTTTAGTTAAAAGTATTGTACCTTTAAAAAAAGTATTCATAGAGCAAAATAAATAACTGGATATTCAAAATTGTTAGTGGACAATTTTAGGGGAAAATACTGCTATTCACTATTCAATTAAAGTCTTCATTTTGTCATCTTTTGCTTCTTACAGACCTAGGGCATATTTTAGATGTATAAAACATTGTATCCTTTTCTACATTTCATTTTAAATTAAGATAACCTGCATGTTATTCCTCAATGTGTTTGGCAGGAAATCTAATTCATAAAAAATGTGTGTAAGTAGCACAGGCATAGCAACAGTTCTCAAATATTTAGTAAAATGTATAAACTCATTAAAAAAAAAATAATCATCATCTGAATGAATGAACAGCACTTTGCAATTTTGTAGTGGGCTATGCTAGTAACTTTCACTTGCTTTAAAATGAAATTGGCCAATTTATGTCAGAGTTCTATTTGGTTGCAAAGAAAAATGTATTGGAAAAACAGGCTCGTGTTTCATGCAAACACAACTGAGGTTTCTTTGTACTGAAAATATGTAAGACGCAGATGAATTACAGTTATAAATGTGTAATTGCTTTTTTTTCTCTAGTGTCCGATAGCAAGTTAAATATGTATGATCTGATGTATGAAAAAAATTGTAATTTTATTTCTTTAAATAGAGTGATTAGGTATATGTTTTGCCAATTTAATTGTATCCAAGTAACATAATATATATATATATATATATATATATATATATATATACATACATACATACATACATACATAGAGAGAGGAAAGTGAGAGAGAGAATTCTAGTTAAGAATTCAAATACTGATATTATAGTACAATACAGGAATTTTATATGAATGACTGCAAATAAGATTTTATGTCCATTAGTCAAGCCACACACCATATATTAACTCCTTCAGATACTTACAGCTGCATTAAATGTAATAGCATATTAAAAACTACTTTCCTATTCTCATTGTTACAAGCCAGTGGGTTGCATCTCATTGCTGGGCAACATTTTCCTAGGCTGGCTGCAAACTTTCATCACTACTCCCTTGGAGGAACAGATACAACTAGGTGGCTTTAAGCTTACTACAGAAAAAAAAAGATTAATCAGATCACCCATGGTTTATGTCTCTACCTTCTAGACAAAGGACATATTGGAATCTCTAAAAAAAAATCTAAGAATACCTCTTAGGTAATACATGTAGTTCCTTGAAATATCTGCTGGAATGGCCAGTAACATTGTAATGTTCTACTTCAATTATTTCCTTTTTTAGTAGCATCAGTGGGACACATTTAGGGAAATGTCTCACAAGGATTTATACCATTAGACTTGAAAATGGTTGAAGAAAGGCCATAAAAATGTCTACAAATCACCCCCAGTACTTTTTAATAGTGGACATGGTCTTGACATGCTTTGCTTTTTCTACACTTTAATGTAACAGACTCTCAGGGATACTGTCAGAGTTGTTAATCCTCCAGATAATAAGTTCCCTCAATATTTTCAAAAAGATTTTCCAAACTAATCTCAAATTCTACCTCTTGGTTTTTCTTTAAAAATGAAGAATGTATTCTACAAATTCAAAGAAATTAAGTTCTTCCAGCCAAAGACATTACTAGTTTAGTGATGAATATCTTTTGCAGCCATAAGTCCTAAATAAAGTTAAACTTGAGGAATACTAAGCTTCTGCCAAGAACAAGCTCTGTGAAAGCCCCTCTCCCCAACTCACACACGTTTCCTGCTCCAAATTCCCATTGGGCCAAAGCTGAAAATATATAATCTATGGTATAAAGAGGTATTGTATTTTGTGAAAGAGAAAAAAAATATGCTAAATTCTTCCTTTTCTTACAGGAGCTGGAGTTTTCCAATCTCTTTGCAGTACTTCACTGTATTCATTCATTTTTTGCTGCTAAAGTTGCTTGTTTGGACCCTCTTTTTGTGGACAGTCAGGGAGCTGTCTCTGCAGCTGTAACAGCTACTTCTTGTGCTACAGCTGGTGTCTGTAAAATGAAGTATACCTCCTGAAATGTTTTAACAGACAGTACATCAACACTGCATAAACTGTGAATTCATATTTATTGAGAACACCCATCCTGGAAAACTGTAATGCAAAGGTCAGGTCCACAAGAATGAAAGTACAAAGCTTTTCAAGAAGAAAATAATCTTCTGGGTTTCTAGGATCACCAACTGTATATTTTGGCAAACATAACGTCATAACTGTAGCTGTGACCTTGGAAGAGCGTGGACACACTTTTAATTAATATGATTGGTGTTTTAATGTTAGTGCTCTTAACAACACACATATCTGGAGTCAGGATATAAAGCTAAAATATGAACTCAACAATTATTTTATATCACTGTAAAGTTCTCACTTGAGATGCAATCTTTATTACATAAAATAATTTATATTGCAAGATAGCCAATAAAGAAAAAAACAGTTAATCTAGAAATCTAGAAGAACTGTTTCCCAAATATTCACCACCATTCCCCCGTTGGGCACTTGCAGTTTGGAATGGACTGATAATTATGGGTCATAATGTCAAGGCAACATCTGTTTCTTTTTTTCTATATCCTATTATAATTCACTTTATTTATCATTGTTCCAAGAACAATGGGAAAAAATGTTAAACTAAAATCACATTTGTTTAGTTTTAGCAGCTGAAAACCTGCAAATCCTTAGATAGCAATGTCTCAGATACAGGGAGCAGAGCTGTTATAGAAAACCTTATAAACCAATACCCAGTTTGGTAAATAGTGTGGCAACTACCACATACATATTGTACCACACTGGGGTCCTCTAATATCAATTTGCCTCAAAACAGTGAGTGCATGTCTGGACTTGCATATTCATTGCAAACCAGATGTTATGATTGCAATGTACAGGACCTGTACCCCTGATTATAGCATGGCAGTTAGCACATATGGCAAGCTGGGCAAAAAAAAAAAAAAACAATCTCTTTCCATGGAACAGTGGACAGAGAACATTGTTGTTGACTCATTAGTGACATTGACGGAAGGCAACATCTAAACTACTTCCACATACATGACATAATGACCCACCATATCATGGAGCAGTGCTTGGCACCAGTGTAATCGGGAGTTGTTGATTCCAAAGAATAAAAGAGATAATATTTTGATCTATCAACATTAATTTTACTACTAGAAAAGACTTGCAGTATAAGACACAATATAAAGTGATGGAATGTTCTGCAGAATAAAGCAATACCAAGTGTAATGATCAATACAAAAAGCTTCTATATTAGAACCTACTGAAGTTGAAAATTACAGTATTATGGAAACTGGGAAGATGATTGAAAATGATTATATCTTGAGGAGTATATTTATACTTCTAGAGCATAAGGAAAAGTAGTGGTTCTGAGCAGAAGCTTTCCTGAGTATTTAAAAAGAAAAAAAAAATGGATTTTTGAACTTATGAGGAAGTTGATGAATTTTCATATGATTACGGTATTCTTGATTTTACATGATAAAAAAATGCATTATAGTGTAACAATATGATATAGAATAAAATATTTTAATGATGTGCCTGTCTTTTAATAAATACATTCAAAACATATTTGGAGTACAATAATGTTTTTTTTTTTGTTTGCAGAAAAAAATATATATTTAATCAAAGCACAAAGGAAAATGAAATCATTTAGAAATGTATTCCAAAAACATGCTGTGTAAATCATCTGCTGGCCAACCCCTGCCTATTTCAATCCATGACTTCAAGCATGTCTGGAACAAAAGCACCCACATACTTCTAGCCAGTTCTAACAAGTGCTATTACACTACATCAAATGAATGTTTAATGGAATGAAATATTTTTATGGAACCATTTTACATAGCTTATAATCACAAGGGGAACTGCACTAAAGAATGAAATATTACCTTGTTGTAGATCATAATGTAAAATGGTTTGCAATTGTATTACTATTTTTCTCTTTATTCAGTGATTTTTAAATTATGGTATTTCATGTTTTTGTTCTGTGCCTATCCAGTTGGCATTTAATCTATTTGCCTTAGCAGTTACTGAGCAACCAGACAATGGCGGACTATTAAATGGAAACAGAATTCAAACAAAGGTGTGAATGGTTAAAATAATATTAAATACCTTTACATAAGGTAACAAAACTCATAAAATCTAAAGTTGCACTGGTTGCATAGGGATGCTGACCATGCCAACTGAAAAATGACATTTAGAAAGAAACAAAAGGGAATACAAAACAGATGTCAAAATTATCATTTTTTTTAAATGATCTTCTATTAATACTGTTAACAACAATCTAAACATTTAGCTTCGCTTCCATTTTCATACTGTGTAACGCTGCATTTTTGCCTTCTAATGCTTGTGTAATACAAGGATGAACCCACCCTTCTGCAGCTTCTACAATTTCAGTAGAAAGTCTATTGCACCATTACAGAAGCTAGCTCCATGGTATGGCTCCTACCTGCTAACCATAAACATAGGTGAGCGCAGGACATTTCATTAGGATGTGCCCCTAAAGAAAAAAAATCTTAAGGCTAGGTTCACACTGGCATTTTTATATGCAGTGTATCATCCTGTGTGCTGCCATTAGGGTGTTCCCGGGCACACTAGGCACACCCTGTGCGCACGCCTATGACCATAAATTAACTGTCAGTCCTTTGTGTAATAACAGAATTAGCAGAGGTTCCACAGTGGGGTATTATGTCTATTACCACTCTTCAGAAAGGGTGACCCATTTTGCAATAACCAATCTCTGCAGTGTCCTATTAGCAAACACGATAAGTTGAGAATCTTTGCTGCAAGTCCCCACTTGTACAATTATGTCACCAAATGGTCTTACCACATCCCTAAAGAAAATAACCCAAATTTGCTAAAAATTTAATCCAGAAAATGGTGTTAATCATAAAGCGGATTTAATGAATCAAGAAGCTGATTTGATATTTTAATTTTAAAGCTGAATCAAATTTAAATATTAAATATTCAGAATTTTTGCATGGCCCATTTTTTGTGGTAGCAAACCTACTGAGGACAATTTTTAAGAACATGTCACTGTCTAGTGAGACCTCTGTCAACAAATTCTACACTACATCTGACATTGCATACTTGATTGTTTTTTATTATTTATTCTACCCTTTATCTTCCTTCATCTTTTCCTACACTTGCATTGATTCCCCTTTTCCTTATTTGTTTAAATTTCGCTCTTCTCAACCTCTCTTATAATAACTGTTCATTTTTTAAAATGTTTTTCCATATATATTTATCTCTATTTCTCAGGTTTTGGTTGTGGTTGTAGCTGTTGGCCTTATTGTTTAAATACATTTTTTTTCCTTCCTGAATGGACTTTTATTATGCACAGGACTCTTCCCATGATTCTCTTCTGGCATGAAGTTCACCTTATTTATTATTTCCCTATACAATTACATTGTACTTCAGCAGTTCCTTTTCAGAACTTCTTTCTCACACTCCCTAATTTGGAGGTTCTCAGTGGCTCACTGGGACTATGGACTATCCCCATGTGTAGCCTGTTATTACCTTCTTTTCTACATCTAGTATTATGATGTCCATACAAACAGATTATTCTCCTTTTGAGATCCTCTAAGTTCCTCTTCTTTAAGTGTTCTTAAAATATGAAATAGAAAAATTTCCAATTCCTCATAAGAATCTTCTATGATGTAAAGCCAGATAATACTGTCTTCCTACAGGAGTCAATTGGAATTCTGCCTTGTAAAACAAAACAGGTTGCAGAACATGTTTCTGTCCTTTTCACTCATAAACAACAAAGAACAGCCATTCTGTTTAGTTCTATTCTTCCATGTTATCACCTTGACCCTTAAGCTAGATCTGTTTTTCATGATGTTTACTCAAACAGTACATAATGTTAATGTAACTAATGTAAAAATGAATGTGAAATCTGATGGCCTTCCAGATTGCCAAAGGTGAAATCAGTTTCAGTTGAGACACAATACTTAATAAATTAGATTTTGCTATGTACTTCCTTTTAATCTTTTAGATTGCTGGTGTCATTTATGTCCTTACAGCATGGAATATATGTTTTACTATTACAATATTCATATTTTCCTTTTATTATTTCCTAAACACAAGTCAATGCAAATTTCCCAATCCTGTCTTCCATGCCTGTCACCTTTGATACCCTGGAAACTGGATAAGATTCATATCCAGATATGCAGACACTGCTTTATTTAACCTGCATTATATAAATATTATTATATTAGTATATTTTGTGACGTGAGCCTGAAGATGAGCTTTTTCTCACCTACAGTTAGAATGACACTTTTTTTTTTACCTCCTTTATGGGTAACTACTTTTCTTGACTAGGTCCCTGTCGACCTCTCTTCCTCTTTTTCATTACAAATGGCCTCTGCTTCATTTCTAACCTATTTCGTACTCTGGCCATTATTTGTTACCAGTATAAACTGAATGACAAAACATCATATTCTTCCTATTTCTACTTTGTCATAACTTCATAGTATTATGCAAGAAGTTTGATGCATCTTTCTTCTTCTTCCTAAGAAGAGCCTGTTCTGGCATATAGATCTGCTAAGCTTTCCATATCTTTCCTCCATATTATATTATGACATTTGCTGGCTGCCTCAAATGATAAAGGTATTTTATTCATCTGAATTTCCAACATTTGCAACCTTTCACAAAACCAATAGTTTTAAATTCATACCTATTTTCCCAATATCACAAGATGTTCATGCAAAGATCATACGTTTTTGTCCTGCAAAACTTAACTATCTATGATTTTCACCATAAATTTCATCCACCTAATGCATATATACATTATCGCCTGATCCCACATTTCTAGGGCCTCAGTTTTCTCTTATTCCCAAACTATTCTTTCTCTCACACTTCCTAGCGGCCCTCACTGGACTTCTTTTCAAGTCTTTTGGCTGTTGAAGACAAAAAAAAAAGCTAATATGAAATTCTAGACTCCTGTTGCCATACCCTTTTATTTAGACTTTTTCAACAATAAACTGGCAATCTAGGCCAGCCATACTCTCACAAATTGCTTGGTGCTATTAGATTAAGAGGGGAATTGAGGATTGACTGAGATGCGCTTGCTGATGTCCTGCACGCGGACATCAGCGAGCGCATTAAAGGGATTCCAGTCTCGGCGAGGCAACTCTTTTGCTCTCGCCAAGACCGGAATCCCTTTAATGAGCTTACTGATGTCCGCGTGCAGCACATCAGCGAGCGCAGATCAGTCAGTCCGAAGTGAGGCGAACACTCCGCACCTCACTTCAGACTATCGTGAATTCCCCTCATAGTGATCAAACTAACATTATTGTTATATTTTTGGCACTTGTATGCTTATTCATCAGGCAAAAAAAAAATTATACATACACAAAACAAACCGAATCTTATATGAGGGAAATTCACAATAGTGAATTGTTGACAAAAAGTCACCAATTTGACCAGTATTGGTGTGCATCTTACCATATACCTTTTAAACTAGTGAATTGGAGGGCCCTATGCAATCCTGAGGTTTTTTCAGATGTCAGATGAGTAAGGGACATAGTAGAGAATTTAGGACTTTTTATTATTTTTTTCATCTTGTCACTTTTGACTACCATTGCTATGTACCTGATTTATTTATCTGTTATATGTTTCTTAATCCCTGTGCCATGTTGTTGGTTTTTTTTTTTTTTAGCACAAATGTCATTGATTTAACAAAAAAAAAGAGTATTTATGATTTCTGCCTTGTATGGGTTGAAAAAATAAGCAAGAACAAGGTAAACACAGTTGTAAGGGAAGGGACATTTAAATGGGAACTACTGAAATGCATTTGCATCACCCTTATACCTGTAAATATGTGGACTTTGGGGAAGGATATACATGGTAAAAATCAGTGATATGACAAATATATGGGAATCTGTATATTCTTCTGTTTACTTCTCTCTTCTCTCTCTTCTGGGTACTCCTCCTGTGTACTTCTCTCTTCTGTGTACTCCTCCTGTGTACTTCTCTCTTCTGT
>WMED01023128.1:0-11075 GCA_019650415.1 Pipa parva
TGGGGGCAGTGCAGTATGGGGAAAGATGGGGGAGGGTCCAAATGGTATCTGGAAAGTGAAGATTGGGACACCACATTATGGAGAAAGGGTGGGTGAGAGAAAGGAGCTTTAAAATTGCAGAGCTACACACTACCTTGCACCACATTACCTGCTGTGCTGTAGTGCACTATATGGGGGTACTGCTGCATTGTATGGGGTATAATGGAGGGAAAACTGCTGGGGTGGTGCACACATTTTGGCATTGTTGCCTAGGGCACAATTAAACCTTGTCTCGGCACTGAGTGCAGGCCTCCTATAAAGAGAATTGATGGCATTTAATATTAATAGGCATATGAAAAATAGAAAACGTTAACAGTTATAATATCCTCAAATGTTTTGTTTCTTAGGTTATCAAAACAGATAAAGAAGTATAGTGCGGATATAACTGCCTACATACATATAAAACTCCTTTATACTATCCAATCCCTAACACAAATAGTTAAAAAAAAATGTATAGGGAAGAAATAATACTTGCTGTTTGTTTCACAGGTTAGCTCTAATGAGAGCTGACATTTTGTTCTCCGTCTAGCTGAGTGTTAGCAATCATTGTGGCTGGTGAATCAGGATGAATGAAAAGGATGGCGGGGGAAAAAGGATGGCGGGGAGGGGCTTGGGAACTGCTGCAATGTTTGGGTCATTATGGGGAGGGGGCGTGCAAGTGGGAGCACATTTTCAACTAGGATGCCATTTTAACCTTATACATGCACTGCCAAACACACACCTTCCGTGACAGACATTCTGCCACCTGTACTGGGATTCATTCTCACACCTTCTACAAAACCATTAGTGCAGCAAACACAATAAAGTACCACCCAAATAAATAAATGCATCCTCATTTTACAAAAATAAATATTCACGGTTATGATTTTTCATTAGTTTTTATTTCTATACATCAGAAACTTAGTTCTATTATAATATTATATATATTAGACTATCATTAGAAAACAGATGTCCCTTTTAAGTTAAGAGTAATTTACCTATTTAGAAAATGATAATAAAACATGTTCTTGTTTGCTGCTGCTGTAAGCCATTTACCACTTATGAAAGTGAAACTAGTGGCAGAGTATAGCAATTACAGGCAGTGTGAAGCTGATAAGCTGTAGCTTCCTGCCAGGTCTTCTGCAGTGATATCACAGGTCAGGATTAGCATGCTTAATGTATTCAAAATGGCTGCCGTCAGTGTGCAGAGCTGTGCAAACTTCAGTGGGACAACCATTTAGGAGGCAGGTAGGTGTATAGATACATAGATACCTTTAGCTCTTCTTTAAAAGTAGTGTTAGAGAAATGAAATTACTTGAAAGCAATTAAATACAGGTGGAACAGACATTACTGAACACCTGCTGAACCCAGGTGCACCTTTTCCTTCTTGAAATATACTGTAAATTATGTGCACTGTATGCATTACAATAAATGTGTCAATAAAGCTTGTTCTGTCTTTTAATTTTGGGATTTGCAAATATAAGTCCAAATTGATAGCCCTTAAAAGCCAAAATCCACCAAGTTCAAATCTAGTGCCTGCTTGACAGCAGACTCCATTAATACAGTTAGTCCTTTGGCTGACTTATCTGCCCACACCCAACTTGCTACAGCAATTGAGGTCCAGAGCTGATTTTCTTTGACTTCAGAGAACCTTGTGTTATGTATCTGGAAGCAAACAGCCCACAGAAGGTCAATATAAACTCCTAAGCTTGTTCAAGGTAAATAATAAGAATAATGGCACTTTATAGCTCAGGGATTGCAAGGGGAGGCTGCAGGTTATAGTACAGCAGAATAAAGAGGACTGCAGTTTGACTACTTGCCATGTGTAACTGTGAGAAACATTGTGGTTTCCTTGTCCTGCCACACTTTGTAATATTTATACAGCCCTTTCAATTTTAGTGAAAGTTTCTTTTTTACCTTGTAATTGTGATGTTATTTATTATGTTATACATATTTAACTTTTCTTGCCTGATTTGCTATTAATAAACATCCAACCTTCTTGTGTGGATTCATTACTCTATAATCCCATGTGATAAAATGCAATTTCTCACTGTAACTACAACTCTTGCTAATAAGTGTTATTAATATCAGAAAATCAATGCAATAAAATAAAACCCAGATTAAAGTCAAATGCAATTTATCTATATTGGCTTGTTTTATTCAATAAAACTGTTATCTATTCATAGAAAAAAGTATTGGGTGCAATCTCCTTTAGAAGTAAAAAAATTATAAATGTACAGCTAGTAGATATATTGTGTATGTGTATATATATATATATATATATATATATATATATATATATATATATATATATATATATATATATAATAAGATGAATATTGTGATACCTTTTATATTGGACTAACAGTTTAGACAAGCATTCAAGAGGTTCGTCCTGCATTTATCAAGTCTCAAGCAATACTATTTTTAATTAATAAATATTTTTAATTAATTTTACTGTTAATACTATACAATAATAAAAAATATAGAGTATTGCTTGAGACTTGAGCTATCTCCAAGTATTGCAATACTCTTTTATATTTTATATCTGTGGACTAACACAACCACTCTATCCTACCTTATATATCAAAAAATTTTTCTTCTAGCAAAATACACAAAAAAGACCAGTGAACCTTGCTGTGAAAAAAATGATTGATTTATTTTGGACACAAGGTTTCGAGGACAACCGCCTCCTCACTAAGGTACAACAAAAATGAATTGGCAAACAGGTAAAACACAGATATTAGCCAATTGGCTTACACAAGGTAATGAATATTCAACAAGAAACAGCATCCTTTATGTGACATCATAAAACAACAAATCATTTTGATCCAATACAGAAAAAAGAAACAGATAACACCACCCCAGTTGTGAAACTTAGAGGGGAATTCACCATTCAGCGAAGTGAGCTCCGAATCCTTCGCAAATGGTATTATGCTCTCGCTGATGTCCTGCACGCGGACATCAGCATGCGCATTAAAGGGATTCCAGTCTCGGCGAGAGCAAAAGAATTGCCTTGCCGAGACTGTAATCCCTTTAATGCACTCGCTGATGCCCGTGTGCAGGACATCAGCGAGAGCATAATACCATTTGCGAAGTGAGCCAAAGGATTTGGAGCTCACTTCGCTGAATGGTGAATTCCCCCCTTAATATATCACAACTAGGGTGGTGTTACCTGATACCGCAAAATCATGATATGTTGACAAGTACTCCTGAAAGGTCCTCTTTAAATGGGTTTAACCACACCCTACAATAGTTCCAGATTCTGAGGCCCTGGGTCCCTCTGCCCAGGTTCCAGTAGCCTTTCCCTGGCTGGTCCCTTCCAAAGATGTTAGCAGCGCATAGCCAGTCAGGGGTCGAGTGGGTGGTGCCCAGTGATATCACTAATATCACCAGTGGCCCAGTGCACAGCCAATTGGAAATCAGAGGGCAGTATGCTGGTCACATGAGTGGCAAGGAGGAATAGTGCTATTTCCCCTGCTAGATTGGGATGTATGGATTAACTAAGAATGTGATATTCCTTCTTTAGAAAGACAAAGTTAAAAAACAGGCAAAACACCATTTTTTTCAGAACATAAGACACACCTTTTTTTAATCTTATGTACACTTTTTGAAATATAGTGCCTCTTATGATCCAAAGGTCCCCCCTGTGCCATTAATGTCACCTTAATGTTTTCTCATTTATTGATAAACTCCACAACATGTATCTGATTCTCTAACTACAATTCCCACCATCTTCTGACTGCCAGTCAGAGGAGCAGTGTAAACTAGTACACAGGCACCAAGTGGATATATCTGTGGAGCTTAGGTTTGTGGGCATTGCCACAATATTATATAACAAGGTTTGCCAGATCACTGAACAGTCAGGGTGTGCATATAAAACAAATGTATGTAACAAGACTAAATAAGAAGCAGTGCAGTTAAATTGTAATCATTATGAATTCAGTGCATCCATGTTAACTGCATTTTATTAGAAGTGCCTTCAGTTACTGGGTGATCTTACTAATCCTCAATGGTTGTGATATATATATTAGTATATTGGAAAGTCTGCTGATACATGGGGAAATTAGAAATGCTGAACTCTCATGGACAGTGAAATGTTTGGCAGCTAAATAATAATAATGTGAATGGAACCTGGCTCTTTCTGTATGGTGTGTGTGCGTTAGCCTAGGGTGGTCATGTTAGTCTACAGATGCAAAAAAAGATGAGTATTGCGATATTTGGCCATATCTTTTTATTGGACTAACAGTCAGTTTAGTTAGATGAGCTTTCGAGAGATCCGTCCTCTCTTTATCATTGCTTGCAACCCGATGAAGGGACGACGGACCTCTCAAAAGCTCGTCTAACTGACAGTTAAATCAATAAAAAAAGATATCGCAATGCTCATCTTTCTTTTTTTATATATGTGTGTTTGTAGCAGCAAATACCATGCAGGACAGTGTACAATAGTGTAAAAAAATACAAAATAGATGTGGAATCAAACAGGCTTTTTTGGGTGTTTTGCCACAGGTCAGAACAACACGTAATATGCAGGCATGGATGGGGTCTTTTTATAATGGTGAATAATGTACTAGTAATAAGGGTTAGTATTAATAATAGTGGTAAATCAACTACAGATATGAGTGTGTGTGTACATGTGTGTGTGTGTGTGTAAGCATACGTTCATATGCATTCTTGTGTGTGTACGAGGACATATTCTAGCTTTTAGTTAGACCAAAGTTACAGTTTGCTACAACTTCTCTTAAGCGGCAAGTAAGAGCATCTGGCTAAAATAGTCATTAGGTTTGCTGTGATCAGAGGTTTTTGGTCCTTGGTTGAAGCAGCTTAAAACACAGAAAAAAAAAGTACAGAAGGTCTATTGACATATGCCATTTCTGACTTATTTAATCCCAGTAACAAATTCCTGCGACCCACACACAATTTCCATAAACAATTAGGGGGCGTCTTATGGTCTGAAAAATAAAGCGATAATTTCTGCAATAAAGGGGATATGGCTGTGTGTTCAAGGTGGTTTAGTAGAGTTTGCACCATCTAAATAGGGCTGTTTTATCTTTACATGATACTGAGTAATTACTAAATTCTATTTAATGGAGAACTATAGTCAGATTACATCTTTATATATGTAGTACTATACTTTAGTTGGAATCATTTCTCCCCAGTAAATGTGTAATAAATTATCCTGCTTCAGATGAGACAGCACTGGAGAACTCCTACACCAGGAAATGTGTGTGTGATATGTACTTACTACTTAATGCCTGTGCACAAGTTAGCTTTCCCAAGCCCAAATCTCTGTAATCTCCTGCTTTACAGGAATGTAAACAAAGCATGTCTGATGAGGCCAAAAGGTCAGCACACTGCTTAACCAATAGCAGTCAGGCAGCTTTTTCACCTTGTGTTCATCTGTTATATCACACACATTTCCTAGCGCAGGAGTTTTGAAATGCTGCCTAATAAATCACCCTGCTTCAAATGAAACATATACTGGGGAGAAACACTTCTCACTAATGTATAGTACTGTATATGTAACGATGTAATCTGACTATAGTTCCCCTTTAATGCTCATATTATAAACACTTTTGGTCATGATGATGTGTCTGAACTGTGTACATGTTTCAAATCCCATACAGTTCACCTTTTTTACTTGGCAAGCAGTGGCACTTAGTGTTAACAACTAATCAAACTCACAGTACAAAGCTTTGTGATATACTGTGCCCACCAGTAGTTTTCCCTCGTAGACACAAGCCACTGAAGAACCCTGGATCACTGAGCCATTGTTAATGTATATGTCTGTCATTATGGGATCTTCTGAGTGAATGTTCTGTACACGCACGACCTATAAGAATGAATGATTTGGTGACACTTTAGATAACTCAATCTAATGAATTTAACAAACAGTTAAAGCAATATAGTCAACATCAACGATGGACCTAGAGTAAAGTTGGTAAACACAGTATATTCGTTTTATTTACACCAGCCAAAGCAAATGATGTAGTGTTTGAAATGAAGAACATTTAAATAAGCAGCTCCATTCCTACGTTTTGGTATATACCTTAAATCATCTTCGAGGATAAAAAAAAAGAACATTTCTCCTTGTTCACTGATTGAACTTACAGTACTTTTAACAGAGTAATCATTCACAGTTAAGAGTTCTGTTCAGTACAAGAACCTGAATATTAATGATACTGTTTGCAGAATTGTCCTATGCCTAAACTGACTCATCATGGGAATTGCTGCAGCTGTAAACTAAAGAAAGGAATCAACCAGAGGTGACTCAAATACAGCTTGGAAGCAATTAGCCTGCCAGGTGCCCTTCTCGTCTACAGCAAGGCGGTCTCTGTTGACGGGTCCAATTTTAAAGGGAACTATGTTTTGAAAAAGATTTAGGAGGTAATCCACTAACCCAAGTGCTAACTATCCCATAAACACATGAATTGTCCCAAAATATGCACTCGAATATTTTAGGAAAAGGCGATTTTGCAAATTCTATCACAGTTCAATAAACTACACCAGATGTGTATTTACTGTATGCACAGATTGCTTCTCTTCAGCATGATTTTATGGCCAATTTGATTATTTATCATAAAGCAAAATAATGTACTTCAAAGGTAGTGGGGCAAAAATAGGCTGACTATGACGTCAGGTTGCATCTGTCAAGGAAATCTAACATCTATCCCAGACAACTAGAATACAAACTGTGGCAAACTATTTGATTTTTTTGCACAAAATAGAAAAGAAATTGACATACAAATGAAAAAAAAAATCTGTGTTATACAAATGAAAAAAAAAATCTGTGTTGTATTTTTCAAATTCCTTTTCTTTTCTTGAATTTCAAATTCAGCCGTTCTGTGTTTAGATTAGCAATATCGGCAAAGCTATTCATTTTGACAATGTCTCTATAGGGGACTAGGATTACTTTCTCTAATGTTGATGCTGTTTACAGCACAGACTCTGACAGCACATGTAAACTGCATTAAACACATCAGCGTAGGGTTCGGGGGGCCGAAGGAACAGTCCTAAGCCCCCCTGCTCCCTTACTCTGGATATCTTAAAGTTAGCATGATCACACAACAAAGGGGATTATTTTGCTAAAAATAAGATGTCAGCTGCCGTTTAGTGTTTATGTAAAATAAGGCATTTTGATCATTCAGTAGCAGCTGACAAAACTGCAAATGAGGTATGTGATTATTATATATTAATGGATATTAAGTCAAATTATTATACAGCTTATTAAATACTAACCTCTGATTCAGGAGGTTTATCAGCATTATGAGAAATTAACTTCCAGCCGTTTGGATGGCCTCCAGCCCACACATCTCCAGTATTAGGATCTACAGACAAGTTGTCCACAAGCATCTCTAATTGTACCACCTAGTTAAAATATTAGATGATGAATATTTTTAGAAATTACCTGACATTCAAATGTGATACCACAACCATGTAATCATCCATTATATGTAATGTAATTGGCAGAAATGGGTTGTAATCTAACTGCAAAAGCAGTTCACAAATCCTTTGCCTTTTGGATAACCATACATATTCAAAAGGCATATTATCAGTGGATTCCTACTGCAGGATTAATCAGGGTTGACAAACTAGTTCTCTTTTTAAAAATAGCCATTTGTATGTATGTATATGTGTGTATCTTTTTATTTATAAAGCGCCACAAGGTTACGCAGCACTGTATAATCCCAACAATACAGTTATAATACAGACAAGGGAAAGTGCGTAACAAAGAATAAGTGAAGTAAATTACAAGCATATAAGAAAATACATCACTCTAAGTGCCAAGCCATGACTGAAACAAGAGGATGAAGGTCCCTGGCCCATAGAGCTTACAATCTAAATAGGAGGAAGACTTACATAAAAAGATAGGAGGGCGACAAGTGCAGTAGCATAAAGTGTCATTTCATTTGTCTATAAGTGCCCATTAAATAAGAAAATAAATACAACAAAAATAAATTTTTAATAAATAGTTTCTTAAAGATAAAATATCTTAGTGAGGGGTTCCTGAAGAAGGTTGCCTTGTGAAGAATAGAGTTGACTGTTAGGTATATACAGGAGTTAGACAAAAAAAATGAAACACCTTTCATTTTAGTGTGGGAGGTTTCATGGCTAAACTGGACCAGCCTGGTAGTCAATCTTCATTAATTGCACATTGTACCAGTAAGAGCAGAGTGTGAAGGTTCAATTAGCAGGGTAAGAGTACAGTTTTGCTCAAAATATTGCAGTGCACACAACATTATGGGTGACATACCAGAGTTCAAAAGAAGACAAATTGTTGGTGCATGTGTTGCTGGCGCATCTTGCTGACCAAGACAGCAAGTCTTTGTGATGTATCAAGAGCCACTGTATCCAGGGTAATATCAGTATACCACCAAGTAGGACGAAACACATCCAACAGGATTAACTGTGGACGCAAGATGAAGCTGTCTGAAAGGGATGTTTGGGTTCTAACCAGGATTTTATCCAAAAAATATAAATCCACAGCTGCCCAAATCATGGCAGAATTAAATGTGTACCTCAACTCTCCTGTTTCCTTCAGTATACATGGCTGAGCTGCTATACCCAAACCTTTGGTCACTTATGCAATTGCCAAACGTCGGTTTCAATGGTGCAAGGAGCCCAAATCTTGGGCTGTGGACAATGTGAAACATGTATTATTCTCTGATGAGTCCACCTTTACTGTTTTCCCCACATCTGGGAGAGATACATGTAGAGAAGCCCCAAAGAAGCATACCACCCCGACTGTTGCATACCCAGAGTGAAGCATGGCGGTGAATCAGTGATGGTTTGGGCTGCCATATCATGGCATTCCCTTGGCCCAATACTTGGTGCTAGATGGGCGCTACTACCAAGGACTACCGAACCATTCTGGAGGACCATGTGCATCCAATGGTTCGGGATGACAATGCACCAATACACACAGCAAGACTGGTGAAAGATTGGTTTTATGAACATGAAAGTGAAGTTGAACATCTCCCATGGCCTGCACAGTCACCAGATCTAAATATTATTGAGCCACTTTGGGGTGTTTTGGAGGAGCGTATCAGGAAACGTTTTTCTCCACCAGCGTCACGTAGTGACCTGGCCATTATCCTGCAAGAAGAATGGATTAAAATCCCTCTGACCATTGGGCAGGACTTGTATATGTCATTCCCAAGATGAATTGATGTTGTATTGGCCACTAAAGGAGGTCCTACACCATACTAATAAATTATTGTGGTCATAAACCAGGTGTTTCAGTTTTTTGTCTAACCCTTGTTAGAGCAAACAAGGGAAGATATGTAGGGAGGGGTAAGAGAGTGAAGCGATTTAAATGTCAAAAGTAGGACACTGTAAATAATACGTTTATTAACTGGGAACCAAGGAGCAGACAGAAGTTGGGAGGGAGACTATAGGGGAGAGAGGGAGATTCTTATAGCAGCAGAATTTAGAATAGAATGGGGTGGGGAAAGATGTGAAACTGGCAGGCCAGTTAGAAAGGCATTGCAATAGTCCAAGCGGGATAAGTCGAGAGCATGCATCAGGGTGTTAACAGTGGTTTGAGAGAAATGGACGGATCTTGGCAATATTATGAAGGAAAAATCGACAGTCTTTAGCAGTGGTAGCAATGTGCTTAGAGAAGGAAAGAGCAGAGTCAAAAGTCACCCCAAGAAAACGTGCAGAAGTAACAGGGTTAATAATCACATCATCAACTGAAAAGGAGGGAGCAGGACCAGGTTTAAGTGGGAATATAATCAGTTCAGTTTTATCAAGATTTAGGGGGTAATTCACCATTCTGCGAAGTGAGGTCCAGATCCTTCGCCTCACTTCGCACATGGTGTTATGCGCTCGCTGATGTCCGCGTGCAGGACATCAGCGAGCGCATAACACCATGCTCGAAGTGAGGCGAGGGATCTGGACCTCACTTCGCACAACGGTGAATTACCCCCTTAGTTTGAGACAGTGCTGGGCCATCCAAGAGCAGATAGCCAGGAGATTAAGAGAGTTTAGTATTGATTTTCAGGGGTGAAATTTAATAAAATTGAAAATATCGATATTGTGTTATCGAACTATTTTTTTTTAACCAATATCGCAACATTGAATGGTTTTGCTGATATTGCGACATCAATGTTGCCAATACCGAGCAATTTTTGCCGATATCGGAAGTTTATTGATGTTACAATAGCGGCAATATCAACATTGCGATATCGAAATTAGATCAAAATTTTTAATCGGTTTCTTTCTATGGAAAATCCATAATATTGCTGGAAAATTCAATATCGTGATATTGATATTGTAATATAGATATTGCAGTATCGGTAAAAATCGTTCGATATTGCGATATCGATATTTTTGATTTTATTAAATTTCACCCTAAGTGTTAGCGCAGGGGAAGATAAGTAAATTTGGGTGTTATCCTCATACATGTGGTATTTAAGACCAAATAAGCTGATGACATCACCCAGGGAAAGCACCATTATCTTACAGTTTTCTATAGTCAGTAATGTAATGTGACCTGGTTTACCTCACCTTAGCAAGTCTTTGATGCATTTGGTCTAATACTGATTACAGCCAAGATTGAGAGTCTAAAAATGTTTACCTTTACAGAGGTTAAGGTCCAATTGGCTTGCTTCTCCAGGACATGAACTGAGTGACCAAAGATATCAGCTACATAGACATACCTTCAAAATATAAAAATAAGAATCAATATTTGAAGCAGGCAGGAGACTTTGGGGAGGGTTTGAAGAGGTGACTAGATGGAAACTTCTGTTAATAAAATGCTTACATACTTTATCATTGTTTATGGAATAAAATTAAACCAATAATTACCCAAATGCATCTATTGTATACCAGAAGAATATCTGGTTGCTGAATGTTAGATCTTTTAAGTTACGTATCACCATAAGAAATGTTAAAGGGGCACTAATAGTGATATAACTGCACACATACATATAAAACTCCTTTATACTAAGCCAATTGCTGACACAAATAGTTAAAAAAAATTTAGTGAAGAAATACTGTAATATAAGCAATTTGCTTCCCTTGGTTTTCCTGAGAGCTGACATTTTCCTCCC
>WMED01023130.1:0-11516 GCA_019650415.1 Pipa parva
ATGTTTGCTGCAACGGTCCACTATTTCCGGGCACCCTTTTGACTTGTTTGGGGGATTGAGTGGCAGTGCTGGCTGTAAGTATACGCTGTATACCTTTACAGCATTGGTTTTTTGTACAACAGACCAGTAACGCCAAAAAAAAAAAAATCCCATTTGGATTGGCTTGACAGTTAATTAAATACAGCACTTATTATTTTTGAACATAAAAACATGAATTTTTCCCTTTCTGTGTTTTCTTATTTTTATTGATTTCAACCATGTTGTTTAACAGATCTCACCCAGTCCTATTGTTTTCTGTGGTGCGTTATATAACTCATATGCAGTTATAACCAAAGTGTAGAAGAAAAACTGAATTTTCTGTAAAAAAGCACAGAAACAAAAAAGGACACACAATAGTGCCTTATCAAAATGACTCCAAAGGAAAAAGTAAAGCCCAAACGAACAAGTGGATCATGTGCTATGTGAAAATGCAACGCTGCACACCAGCAAATGTGCTTGTAATGTTTCTACTAAATGCTCACCAGAGCCACATTATTCTCCTGATGAAGTCAGACGTTGGCGAAACGCGTAGAGAAGCTGTGGATAGGTGATACAGTGAGGTGTATTCTAAGTTGTACCCTCGTGGATGTCATTTCTTCGGTTATTGACAACTGATAAGCTCATTTATAACAGTCGTTTATGAGTAGATATATTACTTGTTTAAATCTTTTTACCATTAAAGTTTACAATTTTACGCTATGGATATCTTCTTGTTTTTTCCATCTTAATGTGTTACATACCCGGTACCCGCTCCAGCAGCACCTCTCTCCTCTTCTGCCACCCGCACTGGGAAACGCTGTGCGAGGGCGGCTGCCGTCGCTCTTTTGAGTGACAGGCGTCGTTGCTTAGCAACGACGCTGGTTCCTCCCCTGCAGCCGGCGGGGAGTTTAAAAAGCCAGCGTTTCAGGCAGTCCAGTGCCTGAGTATTGTGTGCTATATACTAGGTTCCTGCTAGTTATTGCCTTATTAATAAAGTTTGTTAGTCCTTATCCTGACCCTGTGTGCATTACCCAGTATCCTGTGTCTGTTCCAGCTATTACCCAGTATTCTGAGTTGGTTTCAGCCATTTTCCAGTATCCTGTGTCTGTTCTAGCCATTACCCAGTATCTTGTGTCTGTTCCAGCTATTGTTCAGTATCCTACACTCGTGTTCTGGAGCCTGTCCATTGTTCTAGTCTACACTAGTCCCTGTACCAGCTACCACCTGTGGAGGGTCAGTCTGAGGGCTGCGACCTGAGAGTCTCCCGATGCAAAGCCCAGTACCCCCTTGCGGGGGTTAAAGGTGAAGACCAGAGACTCCTTAGACTCCAAGCCTCGGATAAACCTGTGCCAACTTCCACAGTGGTAAGAGGGTCCACTATTCAGTGACGTCACCCGTGACATAATGCTGCATTGAGCTTTGGATACATTGGCTTGTGTCTGATCTGTGAAGATACTGCTATATCGAAATTAGCTAATCATCCAGTTCATACGTATATTCACTGCTGTTCTTTATCGTGGCTCTGGTGAGCATTTAGTAGAAACGTTACAAGCACGTTTGCTGGTGTGCAGTGTCTCATCTTCACATAGCACATGATCTACTTGTTCGTTTGGGCTTTACTTTTTCCTTTGGAGTCATTTTGATAAGGCACTATTGTGCGTCCTTTTTTGTTTCTGCACTTTTTTACAGAAAATTCAGTTTTTCTTCTACACTGGTTGTTCATACGTTGAGTTGGAAGCGTACTCACAAAGGAAAAAGCTGCAGTTTGAACTTTCCACTAATTTATTGGGGACAATCATTCATTTTTTATTATCAATTGATTTAAGACATTTATTTTATGTCCCCCAGTTTGATATTGTTCTTGCACGAGCACATTTATACCTAGCGCCGCTACTCCATTTTGATCATATGCAGTTATATATAGATATACAGCTATTTCTAAAGCTATATATCTTTATTTCTAGACACAGTTACAATTTTTGGAAGCACAGATTGAATATAACTATAACTATAAATGCATTGAAGCATTTTCAAGTTTTGGTCTTACTGTTCTTTTAATCATATTAAAGGAGAACTAAAGGTATAAAAAGAAGTATTAAAAAACGTACCTTATATTGAGTTGAATCCTTACAGTCACAGCATGAATTGTGCTGTACTTACCCAGCTCTGATGCTTACTTAACAGTGCAGGCTGACACAGAAGCCAGTGCGAAGCTCCTCCCACTTGGTTTACCAGTGGTGAAAAATGGTTTAAATGTCATCATGTTCATTGTGGGGGCCAATGAGAAGGCTCCCTGCGTGATTACATGTGAAGCCGGTACAACCAAGTCAGAGGAGCTTTGCGCTGGCTTCTGTGTCAGCCTGAACACTGCACAGTCAGCATCAGTGCCGGGTAATTACATCACACTTCCTGCTGTGACTTGTAATGATTCATCTCAATATAAGGTACGTTTTTTAATACTTCTTTTTTCTATACCTTTAGTTCTCCTTTAAACTGGAATTGGTTGTATGTTATTAATAAAGCTTCTTAAAAACTTAGAAGGTGACGAAGTGCTAATAAATGTAATAATAGCTTAAGTCAATAATATCAACTTATTTCATAGAGTCATATTTTACAGCGATGGGCATAGCTAAGAGGAAGTGGAGACAAGTAGAATGAATGGCACTCTGGACTTCTGCTCCCTTACCCAGCTGACAACAATCAAATGCAAGAGAATTGCTTTTGCTATAGTTGGAAAAAATTCAGAATGTGAAGTTGTGTAAACACACAGTTACAGAGGTAGGATACCGAACTCATGCTCTATATGAGTTGAGGTCGTGCCTGAAGCTTTGTGTGTATGCCCAGAAGAAAGGTCTGACACAACTCAAAACTTTAATACAGAAACCGGTGCTGAATTGAGATAACCGCTGTTTACATCCTAGACATTCACAAAGCACTGACCTTTCCATATATTTGCTCTCACCATTAGTGTAGTTGTACCATAAAGCTTCTTCTCAAACAATAATATTGATCTCCTAAGGGCTGCCATTCAGAAGGTTTTAGGTTGTGTTTTTTTTTTATTGTTCCTATCTTATAACAAAAGACTGGTTCCTTTTTCAGCCAATACTCATACACAAAAGTTGGCTGCTAATTAATGAGAAAGTATGGTAGATTATATGATGAGATATTGTGGAATAGAAAAGGACATTCAAATTCATCAAGGAGTTCTGTGCATATAAAGCCACAAGTAAGTGGTGAGTACAAATATCCTTTATTCCTACAATACACATATTTTTTATCAATTGTTTATTTTATTTAAATTTATTATACAAATTCAAATAGAAGCGTATATGATATTTAATATTTGTACTATATTGTGATCACTTTTGTGCTATGTTCTCATTGTGCACCTTTGCTAGATCACTAAAAATTGCATTCCGTGCACAATGTGCATTTGCTTTTATGTTTACAGAACTTGAGACAACCCCGCATTTATTAATATCTGAACTCTAAGAAAGACAGGAAAATGATAAATAAAAAGCAATACTCATGTTACATTATTGCTGATTAGTACGAGCACAACAGTTGCCAATATGTTGATAACTCCAGATTTTAAATCTCTCACAGGGGAAAAAACACAGTTTGAAGCCAACATCAAAGATTAAAATGTTGACTGAAGTTAACATCAAAGTCAGTGATTTATACAGAGCTGTCTTCATCTTCTGTGATAACATTTCACTCTGAAAACCTCCACTCACTTGCTTTACTCACACTGATGTAGATTATCTTTTATAGTTAAGATAGCCTTTTTGAAGCTAGTGGATTTATCAAAACTAATGCTATAAATTGTAGCACATACATTTAAAAATTACATACCATAGCAGTATTTTGTAAACATATAAATGATGACATGAATGTAAAATGCTTAATTTCACTTTCAAAAAAAGCTTCTATTGGAGTCATGGAGACAAACTTAACTGGTTGGTAGATTTAAGGCAAACACCATATATTTCCCAGAGAGCATTAACGTAAAGGTGAAATTTACTAAACTCAAAAAAGGCCGACTTTGCCTTTTCGAGTTTATTCTCTGTGAATATTGCTGATTTGATAAGTAAATCTTGATCGATATTTTTTGATCGATTTTTACCGATCAAATTTTTCTATCAGATTTTTCGATGGAAAATTAGCCATACTTTACATTAGTTCTTTGGCTGCTTTTCCATCAAAAAATCTGATCTTAAATTTCAATCGGTAAAAATCGATCAAAAAAATATTGATCAATGTCTACCAATCAAACAGTGAGAATTACAGGGAATAAACTTGAAAAAGTGAAATTGGCCTTTTCAAGTTAAGTAAATTTAAGTGTCCCTACCAGTTTAGTTTGACTCCATGGAGCAAAATTTATTAAAATCGGTAAATTACCGGTATTGATATCGTCATATTGGAATTTTACCGATATCAATATCGCAATATCAGAATTTTACTGATATCACGATAGCGATATTTCAGTCGTTCTGCCAATGGTTCGTCTGAAATTCAATTTTGCGATATCGGTAGTATCGATATTGTGATATCGGTAAAATTCCAATTTTGCGATATCGGTAAAAACCCGTTCGATATCGCGATATCGATGCTATCGATTTTAATAAATTTTGCCCATGCATGACTTAAATTAGTGATTTTTGCAAAAGCTTATGAAGAAGTCCAGGAATCTGAAACAGATGTGTCTAGAGTCAGTGTTCTATATCAATGATAGCTTGTGTGGGGAATGTCATTTATCATTTTACCATGTTTATACAGTACATGGTAACATTAGTTTACACAAGCCTTTTCCTTTTGGAGAGGTTAATTTGCTTAACATCTATTTGTGCATATACAGTAGCAGAATTTGATATTTAATGTATGAAATTTAAAAAGCAGTTCGGAATTATTAACAAATGCTATGAACAAAGTACTTACATAGTAGTTACAATGTGATTTATGCCAATGACAGATTTAGGGCCTTGTCCCATTGCACCATTTCATACATAAACAGCTGTGTTGGTAAGAAAGTAGCAGGCATTAACCTCCCATACACAAGATGAAAAATAACTTTTTGGAATGAAAGGAAATTGTTTTTAATGCTGGCAGTCCCTTATCCTTTTACTTGAGGTTTGAGGGAACAAAGAAAGAGACAAAATGGAAGAGGAGTCCAAAATTTGACTGATTTTGTGAGAAAAACTGATTTATTCCTACATGACAGGCTGATTGCTGATTCCTCTGTATGCCTTTTAATTTTATGTGCCAGTGTTGGCTGTTTATTTTCCATCCATGATTTAAAACAATATTTCATCTGTATCATATCTATCTGCTAAATCAAAGACCAGCTATCTGAATAATGAGAATAGCCTGCCTTATCTACAAGTGAAATTGTTTGGAATCTCGTTTGTGTTAATCAAAGATACCCCTTTCTAAATTAAAATCAGATGCAATGTATTACAACAATGACAATATCTATGCCTTTGAAAGTGCTTCATGTTTTTCAACACAAAATTTGCTGTGAATGAATGCAATGAATGGAGAAACTTTGCATCAGTCACTTACTAAGAATATAACAGCATTGGGTGTACACAAGTGGGCATCAGGATGTGCACACGAGTATTTATTTAATGCTTTGGAAGAACACAGAAAACGCTCCTAAACACATATAGAAATTGATATAATGTAATTATGTGGCACTGCATGCATGTGAATCCACATGAGTTTTTCAGTGTGATAATTTAAGAGTTTTCATCAGTTAAGGAGCATTTTCAATTTAATGGAATTATCTACAATAATAAAACAAATGCTTAAACAATTTGCGTGGTAAATGAATAGTGAATGTGTATGGGCTGGAGATTTTCAAAAACCTGTTCCAAGCACATAGTGAGAAAGGTGAATTGAAGGCATGTACTGTACACACAATTCCAAAGTAAGTGCCTCTTATACGGTTTCATTTGCTCGTTTAGACTGATGAGTTACCTCTATGAGTTAAATCATACACTATAAAAGGTATCTATGCTATGTACAGTAATAATGCTAATAATGCAAGATGAAACTTCTATCTAAATTTACAGTAGCAGTCCATGTCTAAATAACTTACAACATATACTGAAATGTTTAATAAAGTACTTGCTGCTCACTGTTGTTTACACAGTGACCCCATCCCCCTCTCTAACAAATGTCCCTCATATTCCTTAGGTAAGGAGTAAAATGAAAGCTATGGAGGTATTCAATATTAAAAATATGAAGATATTTGTAATACATGACAAAAAAAAGAGTTTGGAAGGTTGCCCCTTTCCATGACAGATTACAGTTATTTATGAATCTCACTGAAAACATGATTTGCTTGTGTGTTATTAACAATGCTGGATTTCTCCACAGGCTCAAGAGGCATGTGCCTATTGGGGACTCAAATGGGAGGGCTCCTCCCTCTCTTCTAGTTATAGATAAAACAGGGGGATCAGGAGGATAAAGTATAACTAATAAATATGCTTCATTTCAAATGTTGAACCAGGATATTATGTTTCACTTTGCATTAAATTATTCTTATAGATAAAGCCCTTGAGTTCACTGTGTAAAAGGGTATGGACAGTTAGTGGGTGTGGCCAAAGACACCAAACATTCTGGGATTTTAAGCTCCTGAGATATAAATGTGTCCCTGATTATTGTGTATTGTTCATTACCAGATTCAAGTTGTGTTGAGTAAAACAATCAGATTCCATTGTTGTAAAAAATAACTTCCTTTGAATTGCAATGTAACATTATTTATAGGGAGAGAGTACAAAGACATCAACCTGGGATCCTTCTGAAGACATTATAAAAGTCCTCCCACTCAGACTGATCATAATGAGTAGCAAATCCTTTGTCTGTATATTTATATCTGTTACATCATTCTAAGCACTCTATGCAAACTAACTGAAAATACTGTGAAGATATTTACTATGATTCAATTTTCCCATTATGCAATTAGTCATACTTTGCAAGGCTTCTCATGTCTAGGATAGTCCAGATGTCAAAACAAGAAAAAAGCAAAGTGGACAGGAGCAGCTGGACAGAGAAAGAGGTGGACAAGATCATAAAGAAGGTCAGGGCAGACTAAATTCATATGCATTCAATAAAAAGGCAAAGGCTGAAGCAGGCAAAGTTCAGGCAAAAGTTGGGTCAAGCAAAGTTCAAGCCTAGTCAAGACAAGACAGCAAATGATGAAACTTGAAGAGTCTAGCAAACAACACATCCTAGTACTACAACACCATGAACCCCAGGAAAGTATTACATGAAGTTCCAGGATATTATGGGTTGGCTAGGTCCCAAATTCATACAGTTGCCTGTAATATATGGCAGGTGTCTAATAGTTAAATATGCAGTCATCTTGCATAAAATACACTTTTGCAAGAAAATCTGCACCCTGCTATCAGGATAAAAGGGAAATAATGCCTGTCGAGCAATAAAGTTCAAAGGCAAACTAAAAGCTGGAGTTGTGGAGGCAATAAGGCATTAGACAATGAGGAACTAATTTTCCCTAATTAATACACTGAAAAGTGCCTAATAGACAGACATTCTTTGTGCCCCAACTCTACTATAGAAGAAATTAAGTGTAATGCTGCAGGACTAAGCAAAGGGTGTGGCTAAAAATCTCTGTGTCAGTCACAGTAAACAGCTAAAGAACAACATCTGACACGTTACTTCTATCTAGTAAGGGGAGTAGAGGAGGGGGAGAATCCAGCACTGGCAGAAAAAGACAAGATCAGAGACTTAATTGCAGAATGCTGCCCAAGGGTGAAAAACAAAATCTAAGATCATATAACTACTGAATCCCAACCTAGCAAGTAACATGCCAGGTCAATGCAATAAAAGTCAAATTTAGACCAAGAGATAACACAAAAATAGACTTGAAAAGAAGCCAAGTATCTGTACATAAAAAAAAAATATTAGTAGATAGAGATTAACCAGGCACAGAGAACCAAATTGCTTTTCCACTCAACTCATGACAGTGGCCCTTAAAAACCTTCCAGAAAGATAACTAGCTGAGTGCATACTTCAGGTAAGCCTTTATTCAGCTTAACATAACTAGTGACTAACACCTACACTTTACTTATTAACACTAAAGCTGGCCTGTACTATATAGGATATGTATTTTCGCATTAGTCTAGTGTATATCTTTCATAATGTTAGTCACCATAGATTATTCAATATTTCTTTATTTAGACATATGATACTGTAATTCACACCTATATAAGCATATGCTTTATTTATACTTCACTTAACTCCCTGTTCTCTAGTATTCACACCGTGGTGACCGGAAACACATGCACATTCATTTGTTTTTATACTGGATATATAAATCAAAACAGGAAGTTACCAAGTCCAACTTCCTTAATAATACAATGACTTTCATGGAGAAAACATAACAATTTAAATGAAAAATGTAATAAGTAATTATATTTAAGAGGCAGCAATCTTTGTTGAGTCCCCTGAGGGTCTTTAATCTTCACAATCTGAAAATTATATTTTTATTGCATCCATAACTGTATATCTTCACCTCTCCATTTCACTTTCTAGATACCAACAGATCAACTGAAAGACCTTGCCTGGCATAATGCTTTCTAGCTGATATTTACATAGCTTTCTTCTAAAAAGTAACCTTAAGGATTTCACGTACCAGTTTCAGCATTCTAAAAGTAAATCCGAAATAAAGTATGAAACATTTTTCACTTAGATTCTTAATAGTTCATTCTGGTTTTCCAGACTTTTTTTTGCGTCAGCAATAAATTTATCTACTGAACAGTATGCATATACCCTGTGTTTAAATCTGATTTCAATGCACTTATTTATCTATAAATATTTAGATAGAAAAGACTATAGGCTATACTGCACAAGTGAGGTTATTCTTTGTACAATTTTTTTTTGTTTATATAAGTGGGAGCTTTCTCTTTTTTTTTTAATGATTTATAATTAAATATATTCATATATATATATAACTCATAATTATGCACCAGTGGAAATTATGAAAATTGATAAGATCTTGTTTTGATTTACCAAGGTATAACCAAATATTCTTCTTTTAGATCTGAGAGCTGTTTTAACAAAGTTTATTATATTGTTTTTAAAATGAATAACTGGTCATTATTGCATTTCCCCTGAGAATATATATTGTGCTTTGAAAATAATAATTTTGAAACTAGCCTTCCCAATCCTAACCTTCAACATTTGCTAAAAAATAATAATAAAAAAAAGTCTTATTAAAGAAATAGATAAAGCAAGTATAACTGAATCCTGGGTTGAGTCCTGGGTATAGTTTACTCTCTACCATACATGATTATTCTTTGCCAATCTTTAATTGGGCTTTCTCATGTAGAGCTGGAACTCTGTGTGCCTGAGAAACACATTTTTTATGTATTGTGAATTATCCTATGAAGCTACACAATAAACCAGTTCGTTGGGAAGAGAACTGTGGGTTTTCCTGCTTAAAATTCCAATTTCAAGTCCTTAAAATCCTTTTTCTATCTGACAGAATAAACACTTTGTTGGGTGTTATTTTATACTTCATTTGGAATTGCCATTTTAAAAAGAGAAGACATTCCAAGAAGAAATCACTCTTTTTTTCCATCCAAGCAGAAGTTCTATTTCCATTTGGATTCCATCCAAATTAACTTGAAAATACTTGGGGTGTCTCAGCATGGAACATTCACTTTTAAGTTTTCTAGTAATTGATGTGTTTTGGACTTTGAACTGCTGTAATTCAAAAGTAGCAGGAACAGTGGCAGACTATTAATAATGAACATTCGTATGGAGTTTTGAAATAGAAAATTGAGTCCCATGTTGTCTCTCTCTCAAATCCACTTAATTTATTAGTAGGAGCTTGTCTTGTTAAGTCAGAGTCTGTTACTTATAATAAATCAGATATTGCATACAAAGAGCAACAGAATGCAAAACAATCAAAAATAAGAGTAGTTAAATGTCAGAAAAGATCTTAATTATGTTAACTGTATGCTGTCTTATTTTTAATAGAGAGAATCTTTTTTATTTTTAAGACTGCTATTTTGCTAACAGTAAATAGATGAGAGATGTTCTACATGCGGGGGAAGTACGCTGCTAGTATTTTTTTTTAATCTCTTTTAATTAAATGACCTGTGCAGTAGTGCCATATCGCTGATCATAAACCATCCACAAGAATATTTTAATTTAGTGAAATGTCTGTAGCATTTTTATTTGCTCCATAATCCAATACCTATTTAATATTAAATTACTCTATGTACTGTATATGCTATTTAGTGGGTGGAACCAAAACTTTCCTGCACAATTATGTAATATAAAATAATTTCAATTACCAGAGTAAATGTTCTATTTCATTAACTATATGGTAATAATCTACTTTTAAAACCACATTAAGAAAGTTATTAAACTTGGAAGAACTGAGAGAAATCTTGCATTGTTCTCGTGAGATTTTTTTTTTGACATTTCGAGTTTTCAATCTTGATTTTTTTCAAATTGTTTTTCATGTTTTGTATATAAAACAGGTGCAAGGGAGCGAGAGAGTTTCAAGAAGAGATAAAATATTCCAAAATAGCATATAAGAAGGAATAAATAAATTATTATTAGGAAGGAAATGTGTGTATAAATGAGTCAAATGAGGACCAAATAGTTGGTAAGAGATATAAAAAGGGGTTTGGGGGGACAATGGGGTGTGAAGAAGAAGAACTGTGTGGAAAGGTCTGAAGGACCAGTCATAGATGGTTATTGACTTAAGTCTGAGGGGGTCATTCATCAAAGTCTGAATTTGCGTTGCATAGTGTATCTGTGTCTGTTCGCATCAATACGATTAGGAAGTTGCGAATTCACTTCCTCTTATTTATGAAGCAGTGGACAGCGTCAGACGCCATCGCATGCATAGTGCAGTGTAGTCATTCACACTATAGTAGGATGAGAAGTCATGTGAAGTGAGGAGAACTCCTCCAGTGAAGGGCAGTGATGTCAGTCTCAGCATATCCCACTAACTGTATATAAGTTCATGTTTAATAGTAGACTAATTTAGTCACAGTTGCCATTGTTACTTTTTAATGAATAGTTGCCTTACACAACACTGGAGCCCTGCCATCAAACCCCTAAATTCGCCACTCTGATCTGACAAAGGCAAAGAGGTGAGTTCAGAGCAGTACATACTGCAGAATCCACCCCTTCGACAGACTCCATGGCATGCTGAATAGCTGTATTACCTGTACAAGTGCACGCAAATTGATGCAAAGAGCTCCATACGTCCGTGACTGGAGTAGGCGTCAAAATTGGTTGCGAATTTGTCACATTGCAGAGATTTACTAGAAAAGTCCGGCACTCCCATATAAAATCAAAAATATTTATTAAACTTTTAAGTTAAAAACAGGTCCATTGTGTACAGATAGTTTAAGAACAAAAACAAACAATGAGGCACTCCCTTACGCGTTTCGCGCCTCGGCGCTTACTCATAGGTGAGGTGCCGATAGAAAGCAGGGTTTAAATAGTAG
>WMED01023132.1:0-11516 GCA_019650415.1 Pipa parva
AAGGAAAATGTAAATATTTGGTACTATTTATGAGATTGTTCCTTTGTCAAAACAATGTCTTTTGTCGCAGAGCTGGCCTGGCGCAATTGGGAATCCTTCGGTGGGGCAGCCTTTGGAAAAATGTTTTAAATAAGGACAGGCATTCTAATATGTTAATATTGTAATGGATACATAACTTCAAAGAAGTTATTTGGTCTGTAAAAATTGGTTTGAATAATAAAAAGCCGTGGCCTTTTTAACCCCATCTATCGTGTCCTGGTGTGCTTGGGTAATTTGGAGGGGGCCCATAAAAGGTCAAAATAGGTTTAATTAATTGGTGGTTATAATCCTAGAGCAATGTTGACGCTTCACCAGTCAAAACCTCTCAACCCGCTCCTTATGGAAATGTAAAAATAAAGCAAACTGTGTAGAGGATGTGCCCTGCCCCTTGGAAAGGAAAGAGACTGATATGGTGTAGTATATCTCTCAATTATTGGAGTTAAAAGTGAAGAATTACTCACAATGTGGACTCTCATTTGGTATAGTGACAAGCAGCAGTAATTAAAAAATGAGTTGGTTTGTGGGGGTTACCCACTAATTAATCCATTAAAATACTCCTCCTTAAAATACTTGTTCAATGGTAAAATAGTCTGAGGAAGTCCTACTCTAAAAGCTTAAAGGGATGCTGTCACTGACTTCACTTTGTGAACCATGGGATTTAAAGGCCATATTAACAAGAGTCCACATTGTGAGTAATTCTTCATCTGAGCTGGGAAAATAATCTCCATTCTTTCCTTTGGAATAATCCGCACAGGCTATTGTGTTTTGCATCATAGATAATAATGAGCATAATTAAAAAAGCCTAAATGAAAAATAGTTAATGTGACCCCAGTTACTCAGGTTTACTGCTTTGCACCTAGTCCAGCAGTAATGTGGCCACCTGTATTCAACCAAAGCAATAACAGCTTCATTGGGAAAGTGAGTGATATTCTCCTATTCCTCCAGGCTGATTGCCCCCAGGCTTATTGAATGACACCAAAACCATCAAAGCTCATGGATTCTCACTTGGACTACGATTGCGGCTTCAACTGAAAATACATTTTTCCCTAAGCCACCCCAGCGTTACTTCGGTCTTATGTTTCACCCAAGCTTTGGTTTCTTAACAAACCTGATCAAGTAATATCCATCCAATTCTTCCTTGTCCAGACCATGCTGATGAGCCGAGGGCCATATTACAATGTTAACAGTACCATGCTAGTGCACCTTACTCCAGTCTTGGCTAATGAAATGACCACTAACATAATCAGTGCCATTTCACTGGCAGGGCAGTCCTACACACTACTCGTCAACAAGTTAAAAATTCCACATTTTATTGCTTTGGTTATTTTGCCCATTGCCGACTGAAGATACATGTGGGGTTAAAGCTCCCGAAATCTTTGCGTTAAATGGAATTTTAACCCTTTTTTACGTGCTAATCTGACGATTTTGAGTCCTCTTGGTGCCAAGCAGCTTTTAACTAACAATTAAAGCCTCGACTCAGAAATTAACATTATGAGTGAAATTTACTAAAGTCGTAAATTAAACGTTTTCGAGCTTTTTTCCTGTTTTTGGTCTTTTTTTTACCAGAAAATGGGGTGAAAAACATCCAGCTTTAAAAATTGCAACTTTAAAAAAATTGTTGCAGTAGCGACTTTACAATGGGGAAATTGTCACAGTCGCAGATTTGCTATGGGAATCCGCTGTCTGAGAATTCAACAGTCTAATTCGCTCCTTAGTGAATAATCCCATTTTTCACCAGAAAACGTGGCGAAAAACAGCCAAAAAAGAGCAAAAACAGTCTAAAATTACATTTTTTACCTTTTTGCCAATTTTCGTGGTGTAAATATGGGCAAAAATGGCGATAGAGTTGAAAAGAATCATTTTCGACTTTAGTAAATTCCACCTATGTCTGTTTCTGTTGATTAAAAACCTGCGTCAATAGGTAGGAATATGATTGCTGTGTTACGTCATTTACAACAGTGATGGGGGCTGCAATTCTTAGGGATTGAGGGAAAATAGACTGATTAGAAAATCAGCTTAAGTCGGTGAAACATTAACCCTGCATAGTAGGGAATTGAGCACTGAATGTGGATGTTTGGTTGCTTTCTAATCTATACTGAATCTTAAATCAATTTAATGAATGAATATCTACAGTTTAACATTTCTGCTTCATCCATTCAGAAAGAAAAGCACTTTAACTCCCTCCCCATGCTGCAGAGTTGTTATTAATTAATATCTGCTCAATATGCAATCATACAATGCACTGTTAAACTAATGTCTCATTAGCCCTGCACACGCAGATTTTATAAATGTTCGCTTGTAATAGCATCACTGAAACATCCTATTAACTCTAGAGACGTAGGGGCTTATTCACTAAAGTCCAAATTCTTGCATATAGGTGTGAATTTGCCAGCTAAAGACAGTTGCAGTAGATTGCTACGGTCGTAGTTGCGTCTTTATAATGGGAATATTGTCACAGTTGCTGTCGCAACTTTAAAAATTGTCACGGTCACGACTTTACAATGGGGAAATTGTCACGGTTGTAGATTTGCTATGGGAATCCGCTATTTAAGAATTTGACCATTTAATTCACACCTTAGTGAATAACCCCCATAAAAGCAGGTAGCATGGTAATTTGAGTGCATTCCACATGGCTCTGCATATGCATGGCTATACAGAATTTATTACAAATTATCATTTACATACCCCACAAATTATATTTATACTTTTATGCCACAACAATGCATCAGTAGCAAAATAAATAAGTTTAACACCAAATCAACAGTCCATGAACAGGCCTATCCCAGGGTTTCATCTTGACACATTTTAATCCCCTGGTCACACTGCAGAAGCAGGTCTAACCAATCAGAACCTGTGATCTGGAGTAGAGCAGGGGCTTTAATAGTCCACTAATACAGGGGTCGACCATGCAAACTTAGTATGGCTGGACATCAAACTAACATCCCTTTGAAGTCTATTATTTTTATGAGGTCTGAACTCACAGAAACCACTGGAGCTCAAGTACACCCCTTTAAAGTCTTTTTCAATTCTAAATTGAAGAATTGCTATTAAAAAGCCACTTGACTCACTTCTGCAAAGAAAACACAAGGACTGTGGTTCTCTACAGTGGCAGCAAGAAAGTAATCATTAATGCATTTTGGTCCAAACAGGAAGAAAAGATGAAGAATGCTACCCAAATTAGGGGGCACAGCAGTTCTATTCATTTATGCATTATAAAATCAGTATTTTAGTCCAGCAGAATACTGATGTGTCCTTGCTTATGTACTTACTGGCAGCAAACTAGTTCAAAGCCTTTTAAATTAATAAAGAAAGCCATATTGGGAAACTAAAAGCCAATAGACATTTTCATTGCTAAGTCACTAAACACTGTATTTAACCCTCCCCTTCCACTGCTTTATGAGTATATAAGGAAATTAATGGTCACCTCGGAGTTCCCTGTAAAACTCGGCCTGTGGCCACGTGTATTATAAAGGGTAATGTATCCCCTTCTGTAGTTTATAAGGATATTAACAGTCACCTCGGAGTTCCCTGTATAACTCGGCCTGTGGCCACATGTATTTTAAAGGATAATGTACCCCCTTCTGTAGTTTATAACTATATTAACAGTCACCTTGGAGTTCCCTGTATAACTCGGCCTGTGGCCATGTGTATTATAAAGGATAATGTACCCCCTTCTGTAGTTTATAACTATGTTAACAGTCACCTTGGAGTTCCCTGTATAACTCAGCCTGTGGCCATGTGTATTATAAAGGATAATGTACCCCTTCTGTAGTTTATAACTATGTTAACAGTCACCTTGGAGTTCCCTATATAACTCAGCCTGTGGCCATGTGTATTATAAAGGATAATGTACCCCTTCTGTAGTTTATAACGATATTAACGGTCACCTTGGAGTTCCCTTTTTAACTCGGCCTGTGGCCATGTGTATTATAAAGGATAATGTACCCCCTTCTGTAGTTTATAAGGATATTAACGGTCACCTCAGAGTTCCATGGCCTGGACAACTCAGTATGTCGTCCTGGAACCTGGAACTCCTCCTTGTCTATTAAAATCCTTATAAATTATAGAAAGGGGTACATTATCCTCATATATATATATATATATATATATTCATACAAATCTATACCAGACCAGTTCTTTTGAGTATATAAATCCCTTGCATTATTTTTTTTTGCTGTAGCCAGCAGGGCATAAGTACAGGATGAACATGTGGTCCATTATTTGTACCAGGATAATAATCAACCAGACAGACAGGAAAGTGAGTAGGTCTTCCTATTTCATATGTCTATTATAATCTTTTATGTGTTTTCTAATTGTATATCCATCTGTGCCATCAATGGAAGTGCAAACTCTGTGCCAGGAACCAAGTTTAATGAGAGCAAAAGAAAAGTTAAACACCAATACAAAGACAAATATTGTAATTTGATTCCAATTCTATGTATCTATTGTTAAAGACTAGTTGATTAAATAAAATGAGGCCTTTCCGGTTTATTTTTTTATTTCACTTCTAGTAAATGCTAGATGTGCGCTCATATAATAATAATGGGTAGATTTTATCCCACATTATTTCAATAAGTGGCAGCTTTTAAAACCTGGGTCTTTGCTTTTTTTAAAGTCACTTTATTGAGTAACTCATTATGAGCCTCATTGACTAAAGTCTGAATTCACTTTGAAACAATTTGAGTCACATCTCCAAAATATTCACAAATCACTATCACACGCGTAGTGAGGTGTAGTCAGGCGGATAGAAATAGGATGAGAAGTCATGCGGAGTGAGGTGAATTCGACCAGTGAAGGGCAGAGATGTGAGTCTGATCCTATCCCACTAACTGTATTCTGTGAATATTCTATTTCTATGTCACCTTCTCCCTAGGTCATGTTGTCATTTAAGTCGCCATTGTCACTTTTGAATGAATAATCACCTTACGCAACACTGGAGCCCTGTGATTAACCCCAATTCACCAGTCTGAAGTGGCGAAGTGAAACGGGTGGATTTGGAGCACTTCATGTAGTCACGTTCTCATCTTCGCACCACTTTTCCGCTTAGTCAGTAGTAGAAGTTCCAGTGCGTGCAAAATGATGCAATGGGCTCCGTAAGTTTGCGACTCGTGTAGTCGCTCAAATCGGTATTTTCCACTTCACAGACTTTGCTCAATAAGCAAACATGGAGGAATGGAGAATAGACATGAATTCACAGCTCTCCGAGACTATTTGCAATTTAGTCAATGAGTCTCTATATCTGGCAATATTTGGCAGACATCTATCTCATTTACCCAGAAAGAAGCCATTCTATACTGTCACTAGTGTGGCATCTCAATGGCGTTTTCAGTATATTATATCTATGCTGACTTTCAGAAAATTTTTCATCTGCTTTTTTTTTTTAGAAAAACAAGGAGGAGAATTCAATAGTGTGACCCCGGGCCCTTAGATAAAACAAATGAATTTTATTGAGGCAATCATTTAGTAAGGCTTTCTATAAATGTAGTGTGCTGGAATTGTGAGTAATAAAGAAGGAAACATTACTACAAGTAAGTGCAGGTGAATTCAGACATGTGTGTGCTTAGCTATTATTACCCCCAAAGCTTTCATATTTAAATATTTCTATGTTATATACACTCATAAAACAGCACTGTACTGACTTTTTCTGACTGAATATGTCGTAGAAACCAAGAAAAGAGGAGTATTGCGATATTCGGTGATACCTTTTTTATTGGACTAACAGTCAGTTTAGTTAGACGAGCTTTCGAGAGGTCTGTCCTCCCTTCATCAGGCTACAAGCAATACTGGCAACTTTATCACAACAGTGTGACCCCCTAGGTCCAGTTTAACTGCTCAAGCTACAGGATTCAGTGGCCAGTATGTTATCAGCTGCAGTTATCATTACATAGAACACCATAAAGCATATGGCTTTCTTAAAATTAATATTTAAATGTGCTGCAAGTTGCCTTTGCACAGGTCTTATACAGCAAATGTTTTTATAAGCTCTCAAGCCTGCAGGCATGAAATCTGTGGTTTGTTTATCTTCACATGTGTTAGGCTAGGTTCACACTAGTGTATTACGCTCAGAGCATAATACTCTAGTGTGAAAAAAAATTACTGCTCAATGTAAGCCGATAGTACTTCCTTAGTTCCGGACACATTAGCGTATGATGTGATTACACTGGGTCCAGAACACTGTGTCACATTTTGGCCGGCGTATTGTACAATGCGACCACGCAGGAAGTGCTGTGAACGCCAAGGGAGTGTTCACACTGTCGCTGGTAAGTTCAAAAGAAAAATACGCTCGGTGGATTTTTCTTTTTTTTCCCCCCCCCTCTAGCGTATTATACACTGAGCATAATACGCTAGTGTGAACCTAGCCTTAGTAGATCTACTACTACTAAAGTATTACAAGTGACCCATAGATAGTAAGCACTGACAGCTGTCACTGCTATAAGCAGCAACTACTGCAATACCCTGGAATATAGTGTTAAAATACTTTATTTGATGGAACTATTTTTCACATTTACATATATTGTGTTCACAAAGGCTTCAGAAATTTGTTATAAGTAGGATATCTGAATGAAACCTATATTAAAAAGTAAATTATTCCTTTTGAAATACATGTTCAAAAAATATATTGAAGGACCGGTAAATCCAGTCTGCCTATGATCACATACATGATGAAATGTAAAATCACCAAGGCACTGACCCACTGAATGATCCAGTCAGTCAGGTGCTTGTCCGAATAACATGTCTACAAATATCAATCTGGTTACTATGTATTTAGTTGAATTTGCAAATGATTCATTGTTACTGGCTTTTAAATTTGCTGAATATATGAAGGCATATACTGACTACTGCATGTTCAAGCAAAATCAGTGGATAGCTGTCTGAGCAATAACAGTTTCCTAATCTGGATATGTGTCAAAAAAAATTGAAAGATGACCATACACACCAAGATATCAAAAGGTCATACTGGACAGCCGAAATCTAGTGAATGATCACATTTACACTTTTTCCTTTGCTCAGTCCATTATTGGAAAGCAATGATGCCGACATGCATTGGAGATAAGAGACCCCCGGAGAGAAGGAAGTAATAGGAGGGGGTGATTGACTACAAAGTTGAGCCAATCAGAGCAGGGTAAGGTGAAGAGGAGAGAGATATATATGGGGAAGGAGGTGGGGTAAAGCGCAGTGGAGGGAAAAGCTGAGGACCCCACCCTCCTTCCCTATTCAAAATATGAGACGGATGGAGATGGATGGAGATTTAAGAAGAATGGAACAAGGTATATGGAAGATGGTGAGGTGGTTGTTTGTCGCAGCTTATGGCGGAAAAACAAAATGCCTGCCGGTTATTAGCCCCTTAAGGGTGTGATGAGGGATGCACATTGTGCATTACGGGGGCATGGGCCCAAATTGGGGAGGTGTTTAATACCCTCCTAACTATGGCTACCATCCTAAGTAAGGAGTGGCGGTATGGGGGTAGCTATGATGCTGAAGTTAACGGTTGGGCAGGCATTAAGTTTTTGTTGGTTATATCAAGTTAAGTGTTATGATATGGTGCAATAAAGCTGTGGCCATTTTAAACCCAATTTTTGTGTGTGTGGCATTATTATTAGTTAAGTAAGTTTAAAAGGTAATAATAGCGGAGATGGAAGTGCTCACTATGGAGTCAATGATCATAATTATGGTTACATTTTGGTACAAAGGACATAAAAAGATATTGTTTTTTTTTCATTTTTTTATTAAGAGATGATCATCTATATTTAACACGCAAGGAATCTGAGCAGTCAGTGGTGGCGTTTTAATGAATCCAAGCAATAATGTAAGGCATTCTGATTGAAATAAATGTGAAAGTTGTCCTAGTAAACATTTCCATAGGAGGTAGAAAATTTAATCCTGACAAAACGTCAAGTACAAGGCAGTAAACAGGAACTCTCTAAATATAATAAATAGGACTTATAATACAGAGGTTTAAATAAACATATTACAAATGGACACATACAAAAAAACAAAACAAAAAAAGTGTAAAGCCAGGGCCTCACTAGTTGTTTTGAAGCTAATCTGGAAAAATACAATCCATTGTTTACTATGGGATAACCCGCACAGGCTCTTATGTTTTTCATCATAGACCTTAATGGGTCAAACTAAAAATAGCTCAGCTACAAAACAGCCAATGCAACCCTGGCCTTAGCATCAAAACAAAGATATATACATTAGTAATTTGTGGTGGGTTTATAGGCAACTGCCTTTTAGTAAATACATTGTGTTGGCCAGGCATGAATTTTACTGCTTTGAAATGTTAGTCTTTCTTCCAGGTTCCAGAAGGCTAAAATAGAGGCTCACAAAGGTGTAGCTATAATTCCTCTGACCCAGGGGAAATGAAACCCTCATGTACTTGTCAGCAACTGGTGTACATAATTAGTAATTTATTAACAACTGTACATGGATAGTAATTTAACAACCAGACATAAGGATTTCTAGTTCCCAGAGGACTCTGTGGCTTTTAGTTACTCCACTGGGGATGCAACACTTTTTAAATAATTTTTTTTCTAGTACTATTTATATCTGGAAACATTAATAAAATACTTTGCAAAATTTCAACTTTTCATTGAAGGATGTGGATAATAAATGCCATGGAGCATTATTACATAGTTACAGTTCTATATTTTACTGTCATCATTGAAGAAGTTTACCTGTTTGTCATCGGTGGTGTTGGATGGTGATAGAAACAATGTTATACCATATAGTTCATAGCTGAAGATATGTAAGAACTATAGAGAAAAGTATTAAGAATAGCAAGTCTATAACTACTATTCCTAAACCAGCAAATCTTTCAGTATTTATACACAGTAGATAACAGTTATGTATTTTAAGTGGGCTTGAAAATATGCCTTTAAGTGCACCTGTCACCTTAAAAATAATACTAATTTAGGTTGTACTAATGAAACAAACCATTTTTGTAAATATATATGTATTTTTAAAAAATGTACCTTTAAACAGTGTTTCTCTCTGGCATCTTCCCTGTCAGTCTGACTTTTCTTTCCCAAGTCGGGTAGGCAGGGCTAAATGATAATTGACATTATATCTCCTCCAATCAGATTCCTTAAATCACGATCTAACAGGGATCTGATTGGAGAAGCTATAATGTCAATTATCATTTAGCTCCGCCCAACCCGACTTAGGAAAGAAAAATCAGGCTTCAGGGAAGATGACAGAGAGAAACGCTGTATAAAGGTACATTTTTTTTAAAAGTACATATATATTTACAAAAAGGTTTATTTCATTATAACCTAAGTTAGTATTAGAGCTTTGAGGTGACAGGTGCAGTTTAAATGTGTTTATGAACTAGGGTAACAGAAAATGTACTTTCCAACACTTCTAGTTTGTTAATGTAAGACCTTTCTTGCAAACAAACAAACAATGAAACAAAAATGGAGAAAATACGCTGAATATTGGCTGAGTTTTATTTAGTCCAGTGACCAGAATTGCTGGGAAATTCCAGGATGGAATAAGTATTGTCTTTTTCATGTGCCTCCCGATGCATTTCCCATAAAGACAGTGTTGATTGGAGGCAATGAGGATGCCAGTTCTCTGATATTACTGGGTTGCACATGACAATCCACTGTATCTGGTGGGATGTATTGCCCTGCAGGTCCGTACATACACTGGGAGTTTGACGTAGATATTACACTCTGCATGTTGGGTGCTGTATAAATAAAAGCAACATATACTGTATTATTTTACTTTGCTGCATATCAGGTACAAAACATATGGATATATGTGCCACAATGATGGGAAACTATCGCATATTAGAAGTCATGCATCATGGAAGCACATTACATGGGTCGGCAAAGTGCGGCTCTTTAGCTGCCTTATCGTGGCTCGGAGCGCACCTCCAAAGCCCCGCCCATGACCTCCGATGGCTCTTCTGATTGGCCGTCGGCAGGTTATGTGGTCGGGGGAGTGCATTCCTCCCCCTTTGCATCTCACAAAATAGTTGTTGTCGCTGGAGGAGGGGAGCAAAATGGCTCCCTCCCCATGGAAGTTTGCCGACCCCTGCGCTATTACATAAACCTGGGACCATCACCTTTTCAACTTAAATGAAATTCAAAGCCCATGATTTTCTACTGTTTTCTACCTCTGTTTATTGAGACCATCGTACATCATATGAATTCCATTACAGCTATACCCCCTACTGTAGCAAAAGAATTGGCTACTTCCCTGCCCCATTCAAGCCTAGAAGACACAATCTAAAAAAGGAGAGAGTCTGGGATATATGAGACTCACTGCTACCCTGTTTGTGTTAAACCACTGAAAAGGTTTGACATTTTCCCTTGTTATTCTATCCTACCCTAATGTAATTATTTGATACCAAATCCGTGCTGAATTAGCCCTCCATCCTGTTAAATTAACCCTTAGTTAACTAATCCTTTTCCCTGCCCCTATGTTTTCTCTCTTTATTATTCATGTTGAGATGGGTTTGCTTTTGTTTATGGACATGCAGTGACTAAACTACCAGCCTGCAGTTACAGTTCAGAATTATAATCTATTACAGCATGTGAGGCCACAGCCACACTGGCTGTTTTGTAGCTGAGCTTTTTCTAATGAACAATGAAAATGCCTTAAATGAATTTATAGCAAACTATATATTCAATCTATGCTCCCAAAAATTCTAAATTGCTAATACAAAGTAAGATAGTTAGATTTAATAACCTTTAAGGCACACTTCCTGTATAGCAGCAGTTCTCAACCTGTGGGTCGTCATCCCAGTGGGGGTCGCATAACCATCCCACGGGGGTCGAGAACGGCTACTGAGCCCGGAAGCGCCCACAGGACCCTTCTTATAAGGGTTCCTGCTGGGTGACGTTGGCCCAAAACGTCACCACGTGACACGCGTACCTGATGACGTTTGGGCGAAAGGTCACACAGTGACATCAGTGCCTGGGGTCGCGGTTCTCAAAAGGTTGAGAACTGCTGCTGTATAGGCTTTATGTAAAACACTATAGAAAATAATGGGACTGAGTGAGGACTGTTTAACAACATGGCTGCTATCAGTAAAAATAAGAACAGGCAGAAAGGAAGAAAAGTCACAATTGTAACTTCAAAGAAGGCATTTTTACAAGTGCTGTATTTGAATAACTGCCATGACAATTCAAATGGGAGTCTTTATTTTTTCATTTTACTCGTCCTTTAAATACAACGCAATCCATTTCCCTATTTTCCTTCCCTACTATACCACTTCATATTAAAATTATGTAGTTCATACATTTATTAAACAACTCTTTATCTGCTATGAAGATCTGAATGACTTGTCTATCCAAATCTTAATAACAATGCATCCTATAAAGATAATAGTACCTACTACTTTTCTCTCTAAAAGCAGTAGATGAAACAGTTTTCTCAGTTACACCTGCTCGTTTATAATATCTTAAGACAGCGTTTCCCAAACGCTGGGTCGCGACCCGGTACCGGGCCACGAAAATGATTTGCCG
>WMED01023133.1:0-11516 GCA_019650415.1 Pipa parva
CTGCTGCTCAAACAGCAACTCAATATGATCCACATTGCTCTTTACAGTATGCATGCAGTGTTTGCAACAGAAGTAGTGTCTCATCCGCAATACTGTATATCCCTAGTCAACGTGTGCATATAAACTGTAAATATCAAATATGGATGAAAAACATGAATCAGCATTTCCCAATCAGGGACCAGCTTTGTAATTCAGGAATGGACAAATCTTCCTTGTGATATGCCAAACTCAGAAACAAAGAGAGAGATTTTATTGGTCAGCATCGGTAATTTTTATTTTTGGTATTATAATAATAATGTGATGTTGTCATTTTTAAAGTCCCTGAACGGTTTGGCTAAAATTATTTATATAGAGAGAGATGATGATATTCTTTTAAATAAAGGAAATATTGCCACGGAACTTTCTTGACTATTTTCTTGTACTAAGATACAATGATATTACATACAGTTTTGAAGGTTGTACGAGCCAATTAAAATAGAAGTGAGCTGCCACTTTATGACAGGAGGTGTGTGGAAAGCAAGAGAAAGAATAAATTATTTCATCCAATGTTATCTAATAGCCCTTTAGACTTAAACAAAGACAGGTGTGACATTAAAGGAGGCCCTGATTTTTTTGTAACATAATGATATAATTCACTATTATTTCTTTAGAAGGAATTATCCTAGCTACACTGAATTGTCAGATTGTTGAATATTCATGAGGAAAATTTCTTCCGTAATGAAATGGGATAATATGAATTGAAATGGTTTCCTTGGTGAGAACCACAAAGGTGAACTTCAACAGAGTCGCAACATCCCAATTCTGACTGTAAACATTTCATTAATGATGCTAGCCTTTAAAGGAATACTATCATGCAAAAAAATGCATGTTTATGTTGTGATACCTATGTTTGTAAAAGAAATACCTTGCATACATTTAGATTACACCTATTGGTATTAGCAAAACATTCACATTCACATTTCATCATCAAAAGTAGAATGTTCAGTGCACCTGCAGCTGGTTGAACAGATGGGATGCAAATCCAATCAGATGTGAGCAACTGGACTCTGCAGGGACAAGGAGCTGTATTTACTTTATATGTATATATACTGTATATTCGTGTAAATTACAAGCATATAATATCATAATTATCATTTCATTAAGATTCATCACTTTAAGATACAGGCAGTGACTGAAACAAGAAGACAGAGGTCCCTGTCCCTTACAGCTTGCAATCTAAATGAAAGGGAGGCTTATATACAGAGATGGAAGAGTAATAATTGCAGTAAACAAAGCTGGTCAATAGCCTATTGCCAATCATAAGAAGAAATGTATGTATATGTATGTATAATTGTATTTATAAAGCACCACAAATTTAAACAGCACTGTACAATTTACCAATACAGGTATAATACAGACATGGGAAAATTGCATTAAACAATGCGACTATAATATCACAAGGATACATCACTTGAAGTGCTAGGTTGCAGTTGACACAAGAGGTTGGAGGTCCCTGCCCCGTAGAGCTTACAATCTGCTCATAATGATACATTTGATTATATTGATTATAGATAAAACTATGAGATACTTAAGCATAAAATAAGTAAATAAAAAACAAGAAAACCAATGATATTGTTCCAAAAGGTAGAGTTTGAGTTTGGATTTGAAAATATTGATAGAGTGTTCTTGGTGGAGGTGGAGGTAGAGGAATATAGAAATTCAGAGACACAGGGCAACAAGAGAGAAGGGTTGAAAACAGGAAAGGGCTGTGTGAGGCAGGATTGGTGAATGGTTTACAAAGACGATTGCTTTGGGAAGAGCAGACAAGTAGAAATTTACATTAAAGCTACTTTAATTACTATATTTTGCTAATGAACATTACATTCATTTGTTGATAAGTTAAGAATCACTGCTGCTCAAACAGCAACTCAATATGATCCACATTGCTCTTTACAGTATGCATGCAGTGACCCACACTGGAATGAATCAGCTGGTAGTTACAATTAGATAGTAGCAATTAGTTTTGTTTCACTGTAGAGCAGGGGTCCCCAGACTTTTTACACAGGGGGCCAGTTCACTGTCCCTCAGACCGATGGAGGGCCAGACTTTAAAAAAAAACTATGAAAATCCCTTTGCACACTGCACATATCTTATTTTAATGGAGACCTAAACACTTAAAACACTTACCTTATATTGAACCGATAGATTACAGTCACAGCATGAGCTGTGCTCTAATTAGCCGGCTCTCAATTCTTCCCCCAACACCTCCTGCACAGCGCTTCTCCTTACTCCGACATCATACATCATCATGCTCATTGCGGAGAGCATTCTCATTGGCCCCCGCACTGAACGTGATGATGTTTAAGCCCTGAAACACCCGAGCTGTAATAGGGCCAGTCAACCAGCACTGTGAAGAAGCGTCGAGGGAAGCATGTTACAAAGCTAATTGCAGCACAGTAGGTAGGGAAAAGGAGAGGGGCGAGCACCAAGATTGTGTCCCCCTCCTGCACCTGCCTCTACTCCTAGTCCCGGCCCTAGTTACGGGGGGCCAGGTAAAAGGCCTCAGGGGTCCAGATGCAGCCCGCTGGCCGTAGTTTGGGGACCCCTTCTGTAGAAAGATGATGGTACAACAGTCGCTCCAGCTGCTTGCATAAAAATGCATTCAGTGGTTTCTTTGGTGCTTACATTCAGGTTAACACCAGGAAAACCATATTGTACTTGTGAATGTTAGTACCATAGAACCTCTGATTTCATGTGTATGTAAGCAGTCAAACCAACCAGTTTACCTGACTGTGAAACACGCCTTTTGTGAAACAAAGTGTTAGTAATCCCTTAAAGTATAAAAAAAATTTAAATGCTGACTACCAAATCTTTTTTTATCTCTTCATACAAATGTAACAACTCTGCTCTTCTTGTTTTGCTGTCACTTCAAAAAATGATAGGTTATATTCATGCAGTATAAATTATCTGCACACAACCACAAGCTAGTGTTTTGTAGATTACTTTGTGTTTTTCTTTAATCTAATTATAATAACAGATGCAAAACCAGGCACACTGAACTGTGATTAATTAGTACATTGTAACTTGTATAAAATATGCTTTCCAAGGAGCAGTGAGGCTTTTTTGGGAGGTTAATAATGCATTTAGTCTCCAGGAGGGTTTTATATATCTATATATCTATACATATACATACATGAACACACACACACACACACACACATATAAATAATATGCCAGGTCAAATCTTTTACTGGGGTATAAACCTCTATTATGCTTATCTTATGGACATTTATGTTGTTCAGTGCAGATAATGTGACGTAGATTAAACTTGTGATCAAATGTTATCTTATACTAGACAATTAGAAAATGTGGCATTTCTGTACAGTAGTATTAATATCTATAGCCACAATTTGTTTGCTACCTTTGCAAATGTGTCAGTGAACAAACTTAAAGGTATATAATCACCAGAAATAAAGTCAAGTTTATACCTTCAAAGCATAAACAAGTACAAGCAGACAAGCACAGAAAATGGATTTAGTTTAATTCTGAAAGCATGACAGTGCTTGCAAGCAAATCATTTTGCTTCTCTTTTTTTTTTTTTTTGACACAGCAGTTTAGTCTTGCTTTATGACTGAAATACAGGCCATATGTATAACAGATATAAAGCCATAGGCTATGGGCTTATAAACATTTTATTACTTGTAAAAAAAAATATTTCGAGATATCGAGATCGTGTTTTTTGATCTCAAGTTTTTGAATTTTGTCCATGGAAAGGTAGACATACTTAACATTAGTAGCATGGCTACCTTTCCATCAAAAAGTTTGAAAACTCGGTATTGAGAAACTCGATCTCAGAAGAAATATCATGCGATCAATCCGAGATTTCTCTCAGTAAAGTTGGAAATGCATTCACCACCTCAGGGAGTAATAGCATACAGTATGCTAAATGACCAAGGTAAGTCACTGTGCTTAACACAAATTTTGTTCACCAGTATTTTCAATACTTATTACAAGACCCAGTAGTATTCATATTTGAATTAATGGGGGGTGGGTGGGGACCAGGCATCGTTGCTACTTGGTCAGGTAAAAAAGACCAATGTGGCGAAATTTATTAAACTCAGAAAGACTGCTCTCGGTTTTTCCAAGTTTATCAAGCAAGATCTCACATTGTTCTTGCGAGATTTTTTTGAGAGTGAGTTTTTCAATCTTGATTTATCAATAAAAAGGTAGCCATGCTACTACTGTAAAGTATGACCACCTTTCCATCAAAAAATTTTAAAAATTGAGATAGATAAACAATCTTTAAAAATCAAAAAAATTTTGCAAGAACAATACGAGATCTCATTCAATAAACTCAGAAAGACCAAAAGTGGTCTTTCCGAGTTTAAGAAATTTTTCTGCAAATGTTAACTGATTTTTACGAATCCCAAAAGCAGCTTTACAGCAAGATTAGATTTGAATCTTTCAGTTTTAAGGTTAACCAATGTGTTTTTCCTGCAACCCACTATCAAATTACTGCAGGATGTAGGTAACATAGACATATGTATTGTATGTGTCTAGACATATGGGACAAAAAAAAGGGGAAGACATTCCTCAGCAAAATATAACTTTGCTTTTAGTGCATTCTAGATAAATTACAAGGATGTACTGTATAGTCTTTAGCTCTCAGGGGGTTGCTGGGAATCTCAATCCAGCCACTTGAGGGTTGTTCAAGTTTTGACATCTCTAATGTGAATTTGCTGACTGAATGAAAGCACAGCACAGTATGAGTTTATTCACAATGACTATTACTTAGCAACTGACTTGTCAGAAGTTCACTGCAACTTTTATACAGTAGGAAATGTACTGTTCATAGGACTTCGCAGTAATATTTCTGATTTGTTTAACGTCAGTACAGTTGTGTTAGTGGCATAATAACCAGACACAAACACTTGTGTTTATTGCACAATTAGGTAATCCTTCCTTAATATCAATGGAGAAATTAGGCAAGTCACCCATCTCCTAAATGTTGAGTTTAGCCCTTTGTCCAATGAATGGGGATCCACTCAATGCTTTATCTTTAATGATCCTAATAAATACAATCTAAAAACTAGTTTCCAATAAACACAATCTTGTCTTTTCTTACAGGAGGAGAAATAACAAAGCCTAAATTTGCTCAGTACTTTCATGGAAGCATTGCTGGTCTTATGCTTCGTCCTGGAAAAATTGAAAGCCAGAAAGTCATTTCCTGCTTGCAGACTTGCAAAGAGGGGCTGGATATTAATTCACTGGAAAATCTGGGACAAGGTATAAAGGTATGAACCGCAGGAAATAAACCTCAGAAATATCAACGTGACCTTCTCTTCCCCTTTTGAGTTTCTTTAGTAAGAAGTGTAACTTGTTGTTCATATTAGAGGTTGCGTGATAACAGACAGAAGGTGTTAACATTGAATACAGCTGATATTTCGGTGTGGGCTGGAGGAATAAATGTTTGAGTTTTATGGTCCATGCAGGAGTGTGGATACATTTTGCAAACTGGTAAAAACATGACTGGTTCGTTGAAAGTTTTAAAACAGACTATTACTGTAGCAACATAACATCAACATCTGAAACATTCTCTTTACTATAATATGGAGAAAATATTGATATTATTGTATACTTGTTCAGAAAACATTTTATACTGAGTCTGAAATCTCATACTGCAATTCCATAAGAGAAAGTAATAAACAATGATAAGCTGGAGAGACCTTTAAATATCTGTGTCTGCATAGTTTAAAAAGGAAAAATTTCTCAGACAAGTATAAACATTAAACATTCAAGAGGGGGTAATTCAGCAAAGAGTGATCTTACCCTCTGGTCCTTCGCATCAGCTCGTAGACTGTTACACGCTCGCTGATGTTCTGCACGCGGACACTTAAAAGGGATTCCAGTCTCGGGAGGCGACTCGAGTAGAGCCTCGCGAGTCTCGCCGAGACTTGAATCCCTTTAAAGCATTCGCTGCGTAACAGTCTCTGCAAACTGATGCAAAGGATCAGCGGGTAAGTTCGCTTTTTGCTGAATTACCCCCTCAAAGTCTTTTTGCTTTTAAACCTGGTTTTTTAGAGCAGTAATTTCATATTTAAATATATTAAAGCCACACTGGTATCCAAAATATGGAATCCCTAAACAGAATCTTTATTTAGCATATTCTCAAATGACGATATCATTTTAATTGACTAGAAATAAAGTGCATAGGCTAAGCAGGTAATTTCCTATGTTTAACCCATATAACTGCATTCATCAAACTTTGAATTTAGAATCCCCGCTTGTATTAATTACAGCTTTGTGGACATTTGATATTCTATGTTTCAAACTTTAGAAATACCGATGTATTACACACTTTGCAACATTTTATTCGCTGTATTGAACAGTACAATTTTATATAGCCATGATAACACAGTTAGAAAAAGTTGTTGTTTCTTTTCAATAGCAATTGAACATTTATCATTTTTAGTGATTCCAAAGTTTTTCAGGATTAAAATAAGCATAATCAATGTAAGAGCTCACATCTAAATGAACGGAAGCAATATATCTTCAGGCATTTTTAGAAAAAAAAATCATTTCTGCATGCACTATTCTGCTTATATTTCACTATACTGAAGGTGAATTGAACTCTGCTCCTATTTAATTGATGAGTTTTATTGATAGAGGAAAGCCCCAGATGCAAACACATAAAGTATATACAAAAAGTGCGAGTAGTTCTGAATCATCAGAAGAACAGTGGAAGCGCTGGATAAAAAGAAGCAAGCACAAAAGCAGGGGGGATTCCCCTAGTATAATACCTTCAGGCACAGAGGCCACACGGTGACAATGGTGGAAACACTTTGTGTCTTTGGCCTTAAATGTGCTGGTATTAATGGCTACAAAAAATGTCAGGTGGAGACGTGGTATAACTTCACAGTACAAGTACAGTGAAGAGAAGTAGAACTACCTACCTCATTGAATAGCAAAAATTAAAGTACATATAAATGGGTGGTATAGCTTTAAGTATATTAGTTCGGTGTGCTGAACTACAGTGGCTGGTGGAACAGTATCAAATAGCAGTGATGATTTAGTGGTGGGGGAGTGAATAACCCCCCCTTTCCTGTTGCACTCACCAAAAAGTGCTCAGATTAGGCACTTTAAATATAATGAAGAAGTTCCTCCCATTCCACCATAATTTGAAAAAAAATTCTTAAAAAATCAGACAATGTGATTTTCTGGATTTGTTTTCTCAGTTTGTCTCCCATAGTTGAGGTCTACATATGATGTAAATTACAGGCCTCTCTCATCTTTTTAAGTGGTGGAACTTGCACTATTGGTGACTGACTAAATACTTTTTTCCCCCACTGTATGTGCTACAACATAGTGATTAATTCTTGTCTGCATCTTTCCCCCAGTATCATTTTAATCCCTCCCAGTCTGCTGTTGTGGTGGAAGGTGAAGATATTGACAGCATAAATCAAGCTCTGCGCAAGGTCTCATATATCAACTCACAGCAGTTCCCAACCTCTGGAAAAAGGAGACTGAAGGTGTCATCTAAAGTCCAGTAAGTTAAAGTGATTAAAATTTTAAATCTAAAATATATGCCAGTGAGCTCAATTCATGCTAATGGCCAGTGAAATATATACTAATATTTGAAACTTTCTCACATAATAGTGTGACGAGTATATCAGCACTAACCTACTTAACCAATGAAATAAACTGTGAATTTACATCGTATGAGGTTGCACAACTTTACTTCCTGAACTCAGCTTTAACTCAACCACTTTAGACTCAACAAAGTGTCAAAAGGTTTGCATGCGGCTCTTAGACATAAACACCAATGCTTAGCACAATTGTTGTAGACAGCTAGTTGTTATGTTTGAGGAACCATTCATGGAAGAAAATAGAGAAATGAAATTTTTCTTTCAATATTAAACTTTAATTCAAAGGTAGTAACTGCAATATACATCGATTTAGCGGCAACTGTACATTAGACCTTATGTGTTTTTTAAATCTCACTTTTATAGGGCTGAATTGAAGGGATGCAATGGATTAATAATTAATGTTTAACTATATGATGGCATGAATGTTACATGAATTTGTGGCTTGTGTCTGTCTCCCATACCATCCGTCATGGATACAAGTTTTCTTTTTTTCTAAGAATTTTTCATTTCTTAGCTCAGTGCAACCACAGTCTCTACTTTATTTTGATAAAAGAAAAAAGAACTTTGTAAGGTTACAACCTATTTGTGTGAAGATAAAATGAGGTGAGATTTGAAGGAGATTTTTCATTCTCTGTTGATCTCCAAAATATTTTATGTTTCTTTTTGTCTCTTTCATCAGTAATCTCTTAAGTGACTGTTTTCTGAATGTCTTTTGAATAGCTTACCATTCCAGGTACACTGTTGAGCTTAATAAACATGAAAGATTTGAGGTTCCTGTTCCATATCAGCATGCCTGGGACCTACACTGTTACCATACATTGTCCAAAAGCACTTAGATATTTGAGGTCCATTCTCCCTAAATAAACACTTTGGCCCTTATTCACCAATGTGCGAAGTGACACGAGTGCTCTCGCCAGGAGGGGAATCCCTTTAATGCACATGCTGATGTCCGCGCACAGGACATCAGCATGTGCATAACACCATGTGCGAAGTGAGTTGAACACATCGCGGCTCACTTCGCACATTGATGAATAAGGGCCTTTGTGTCTACATGGTCTTATACCTTAAAGCAGGGGTCAGCAAACTTTGCACAGGAAGGAGTCATTTCACTCCCTTCTACACAGGGGAAATTTTTTACAGAGCCGCAAAAGGGGATGAGCGCATTCTCCCGATCACATGAAATGCTGACATCCTATTAGAAGAAGTGTCGGAGGTCATGGGTGGGGCGAGTGAGATACGTTCAGAGCCACAACAAGGCAGCTGAAGAGCCACAGTTTGCCTACCCCTACCTTAAAGGAACAGTCCAGCCCAACTAATAAAAAGTAATGTGTGTTTTAAATGCATAATACTTTTTTTTTTAATATACTTAGTCTTTTATGTGAGAAAAGGAATTAATTATTCCATCTGTGTAGCAGTACACAGCTCCTTCTGTGTTTACTTCCGAGCTGGATGGATGTAGCATTTTTTTGCCACTGACATAACAGTGTCTCAGGAAAGTCAAAATTAATAGTTAATGAATTACCATGGGCATTTACAATAATTACAGCTAATGGTGTATGATGTCATCAGCAAGCACTGATACTGGGCATGAGAGAGAGACCAAATCCATATAAAAATAAAGTCAATATTTCAGCCCTATCTTTAACAATTGCTTGTGCTGGGTTAACTACAAATTTCAGAATTTAAGAACAAAAGGTGGATGACAGCTTAAAGGTTCTGATTGGTTATTTAGCATTATCCAACCAGTCAGTCCATTCCTTAACTCAAGATTCCAAACTTAACTGCTGAACAGGAAGTGGGTGAGAGAGGGGAGGAGCTTCAGTAACAAACTGGCCCTAAATTGTAAAGGGTGGAAATAAATAAATAAATAATTTATATGATAAAAAGCATTTATTTGACTCTTGTTTAACAGTGCCAAACAGACAGCAAATAACTGTTGGTTCCTAAACTGTTCCTTTAAAACAACTCTCTTCCAAATGATACTGTAAGCCACAAGTACCAGCCACAAATATTTCTTCACCTTTGCAACGATCTTTAAAAATTGTCTTTTAGTTGTATTTTTTTGTTGTTGTTGTTCTTTTACTTTAAATCCAATCTGTTACTGCAAGACCTATAGTGTTATATAAACATAATAGAGTATCTAGGTTGCAATGTCATGTGTTAAAGTTCCAGTGCAAAACCAGAAAGTTAAGCAAACAAATGTTTTATTGCTTATGTAATCTTTAAAAAAAAAATAAGATTTCATCTTTTTTGCACCCAATTCTGCTAATCCAAGTTTCCTTATGCTTAAAGAACATGGTATCACTAACATGTTTTAATTTATTTTTACTGTAGCAAATTCTGTCATCTAAACAGCACTTACCTGCATTTTCTTGTGGGGACAGTGGGGTGGTGCTCCCAAACTTTGTATTCTAATAAATCTAGAGTTCCAGAGTCTTTATTCATACAATTCCAAAAAAGACACATATGATATAAATAATTTGCATCTATTCTCCAATTCTGCAGTTTAGCTTACTCAGCAAATGTGGCAAATTCATGTCCGGTGCAGATGCTTACAACATTTGCTGACCTATGGAGCACTTTGCACTTCTTTTCATGTGCATGCAAACATAATTCAGCTATTCATCAAGCATCAGAGTATGCCTCGATAAACTGTATCAAATTCTACAATTTGACTTCATCAGGTCATAGTGGTGAATTAGGGGGCTGATGGCAGAGCTGTGACATAACAGGACTGTTCATTCAAAAGTGACAATAAAAACTGTGACCAAGTGACAGCATGAACTAGGGATAGGGTGACTTTTAAACTGTGAAATGTCAGCTCTACAGTAATGCCATGTTTAGTATGTTTTCTTAAATAAATGCTATTTCTAGAAACTAGCAAAACATATATTTTATGTATATTAATTCCTGAGTGTTTAGTTCTTTAACTAAGGATGCAAAAGGACATAAAAGGTTTTAATTAAAGCAGTGTCAGTGTGGTGACTATGTCTTTTCAAACTTTTCCTCTTGAAATGCAAATTTAAAACCTTCCATCACTATAATAGCCTATTAAAGCAAACACCATAAATGACTCTCTAAGTAATGGTAAAATATTGTTTTTTTGTACAGTAGTAAGTGCTGTTCTCGGAAGGAGAACAGTGAGTCTCTACATTTGCTTGAAGAGCTTTTGATTGACTTTTAACAAGATATCTCTATTACTGTTAGCTGCTTATAGCAGATATATATTACTGTAAAGAAGCATATGTTAGTAGTGATAACAATTACATGGTGCACATCTAATTAACTTGCAGTAGGCTTGCTGCTGAAATATTAATTAAATGCCCAATAGCTATTTACATATTGATTGTGCTTAAGATTAGCCCTGGCAGCAATTGGCTTTGAACTGTTAAAAGTCATAAAGTGTTTAATGATGAGCAATCAAATCTGTATGTGGATTTTGTACAGAGAATACATTGCAGTAAGGCATTGTGACCACACAACAGGTTCCACTTCTAAACAAATGACCCCTTGTATGACAAAGAAAAGCTTGAGGTTTATATTCTTCGCTGTTGATAGAAAACATAGTTTTGGTAAAAAATAATCAAGAAAGTTTGAAATTTCATGTTATCTAAAATAACATAGCTACACATAGCAGCATATTTCTCAGAACCATAATCCCATCTAGTTATTTCCTGTGCATAAGCAGTATTTCTTTATATTATTATTATATTATATTTTTTAGTATTATTATTATTATTATTATTTTTATTACATATTTCCACAGCACTTTCAAACCAAAAATGCATATTGGGCTCTGGCAACATTTCGGACATACCTGCCCTTTCTCAGGCCATATACAAGTGCTGGTCAACGAATTAGAATAATTTGAAATAGTGCAATCATGAAATT
>WMED01023134.1:0-11516 GCA_019650415.1 Pipa parva
TAGTAAATGTTGAGAGAGAAAGACATCTTGTAGTGAACATGTTATCCCTAATAAATGGACACTATGGGTCCAACATGTAGGTAGATCACATTTGTTTGTAGTGAGTATAAGGTTATAATGTATATAATGAACAAGGTGTGTCATGAAGAAGGAATAAATGCTACACACAGGTGTCAAGTCAATTTTCTGACTGGGTGTGAGAAGTGATTTTGGCAAGGCTGATTTCAGTTATGATTCAGCTCTTCCAATTACACAATTTTTAATGTTTTGTAGTGGTTTAAGGACAGCTTGACATGGGAATTTACTCCTGCAAAAAATGTATTTAATTTTTTCTTTACTAGTAATGACTCCAACATGGTGTTGATGCTGTATCTTATTTTACATTATTACAAAAAAGTCATTGATTTATGTTGGAAAAAGTATCTAAATAAATGGTTTTAAATTACAAGACTGAACCAATAAAGATTATGATTTGATTGCCAAAGTGCAGCTGATCAGCAAAAATATGAACCGTTTTCTAGAAGCAATGATGTGTAAACATTAATTTAAGAACTAAGTTTTCCGGTGGTAGTTATTTTGGCAAGTATTCCACTCATTTTTTTACTGCCGTTTACTTTATATCATGGGTCTTAAACATCTAGATGAAAATAATAATTTATAATATGGATGTAAGCAATTTCATTTAGTTCTGCATTTACTATCACAGTTAACAATGCACCATGGAAATTCTCTTAAAGAATCACCGGTAAGAGATTTCGGGGTTTATTGACTAAAGTCAGAATTGACACGATCGCAACTTTACTATGGGAATTCTCACTTTAGCCAATAACCCCTTAAACATTTAGGGGTTATTGGCTAAAGTCTGAATTGTTGGGTAAAGGTATGAATTTGCCAGCAATAGACTGTTACTGACGTAGTCGCATCTTTATAACAGGAATATTGTCACAGTCACAACTTTACTATGGAAATATTGTTGCAGTCGTGACTTTACAATGGCAAAATTGTCACGGTTGCAGATTTGTTATGGGAATCCCCTGTTTGAGAATTCGACAACCAAATTCTCACTTTAGTCAATAACCCCCTCAATGTACTCATTTTTGGAAGAATAACTTTATATTAGATTATTCATAGACGGGGTGGAACTTTGGGGAGGCGGGTCCTCTCCTGGGCTGGTGCATGATCTTCCCAGGACACCTCATTCCACCCGTCAAACTACAGGGATCACAGCTGTGGCAACCAAGCCCACTGGAGCATTGGGCCTGGTTGCCACCACGACAACTGCAACCCCTGTACGCACGCCAATTTGAAGCCAATAAGTGAATGTGCATATTAAAATTCTGTGTCCATTATTACATGAGAAACTAAACTTAATTTTAAAAAATTGATATTGATACATGAAAAAATATATCTGAATACTGTCAGTTTTCATCATCTGTGGAAGAGCAGAAAAAGTAGCCAATGTTTATCTAAAACTTCTCTCTGGTAACTACAAAATAGTAAGATAAAATAGAAAGAAATAGCTATGCATATACATATATCATATAAATGACTGACCTGTTTAGGCCTTTAACTATATGATTTACTACAAAATCAAATCTGTTAACTGAAAACGTTTCTACTTAGGAATGACTGGAACACTAAATTTGTCTTTTAGCTATCATGCCTTATATTGCCCCCCCCCCCCCCCCCCCCCCCCCCCCCCCCCCGCCCAGAACTCAGCTAACAAATGTGATTAAAATTTCCCTCCAATTTCTAGGGTAAATATCAGGTAACAAGAGATTTCATAGCACAAAAATGCAAAAATGGTCTAAGTTGTACTAGTCAATTTGAATAATTAGAAAGATGAGTACTGTAGTATTATATAATGCTTTATTTGTATTACTAGTTCATTGTTTAAGACAAGCTTTCAAGAGATATTCCTGATGAATAGAGAATCTCTCTCGAAAGCTTATCTTAAACAATGAACTGTTAATACAAAGAAAGTATCGTATAATACTACAGTACTCATCTTTCTAAAAGATTTCATAGTCAGAATTACCCTTTAAGCTGGCCATTATTTTTTGATCATACCATTAGAACTGAACTTTGGCATGATCTCAACCTGCTGTTCTATAAATATCGGGGTCCACAACCACCAGCCCCATGGTACCAGGCCACATGGAGGTGATGCACGCACATAAAATTAGCAGGGAGGGAAACTGGTCCCCAAACCATCAAAGGTGGGAGAATGCTGCTATAGATGTCCTTGATGATATAATAGCAAAATACATTTATCAATAGTTACTTATAAAGTTAGCAGAAGCCCCTAAAACAGAAAGATGGACACCAGCTTTTGCAAGGTATCAATAAACTAGCATACCACATTCTTTACCCATATTCTTGTTCACATAGCTGCAGTATCTTGTCATGCTGACAAAGTGGATACATTATAGGGCACTGCAGCTATAATCGTAATAAGCAGTGATTTTGTGCAAAAACGAGGGTACATTACAATCAGTACAAAATGGAACTCAGGTCTGGCAGCAAAGAGAACACAGAGCTGCCAGAGAATTGTCATAATAGGAAACCATTATATAACTTCTGAGTGAGGGAGTGGAACAGAGAAAGCTACACTAAGCTAAACAGCAGTTTACAAAAATGAGAAAAAGGTTCTCAAGGGATGAATAAGAATATATTAAAGAACAAGCAAACAAAAATGTCATCTTGTAAATAGAAATTTTAGTTTATTCTGCCCTTACTGTTAATGATGTCACTCTGTATATGTTTATGAATAATAAAGTGAGGTCATCAAAAAAATACTTTTTAAATACACTGCGGTTTTATTTAACAGCAACATTTTATACTTTTTCCATTTCACGTAAGAGTACTAATACTACTTATTTGTTTGTGTAAATATTTTATTATTGTGTGTTTTTATAGTGTTGACATCTTCCACAGTGCTTTACAGAGATGAATCATTCAGTTCCGTCCATGCCCTGCGGAGCTTACAATCTGGTTCCATATGCAGAGACACATACACAGACAGGCACAGACTAGGGCAAATTTAGTCATGCTTCAATTAACCAAGTATGTTGTCTAACCAACAAAAGCAGAGGCTGTAGAAGTGCCTGCTTGAGAGTGGAAAAATGACATAATCATGGCACATTCACCTGTCTTTTTCTGGGAGTTAGCCAGGAAAAGCTCCAGCCAACCCAAATAGTTCTTCCAATATAAAAGAATCCAGGCTGCACAGTATAACAGTTCAAGGGGAACACCACATTTTATTGCGGAACGTACTCATACAATATTTCGGGGTGACAACTGCCTCCCTTCATCAGATGTACTGTATACCTATAGTGAGCAGCCTGGATTCTTTTATACTGCTTGAGAGTCGACAGCTACAGGTTCAACAATTTCTTGTATCTGAATTGACTTACAGAATAATTCCAATGATAAAACAGCTTATTTTCCATAATGTTACATTTTCCTTAGGCCCTTCATTTTTTGTTGAGTCAGCCATGGCTTCATAGAGGTAATAATGTGATCAGGGCTTATCTGCCATAAGGCAAACTAAACAGTTCACTTTAGGCAGTAAACCTCACATGTTAGTGGGTGCTTGCTTTGCTGGAAAGTCCAATGTTTCACTATGTAAGTAAGTAAGTTGAGGAATCTAAGGCTAGTCTCACACTAGAGTATGATGCGCAGTGCGGCGTATTTTTCTATTGTTATTACCAGGGATACGCACCCTCAGTGTTCACAGCATTTCCTATGCGTTCCAGACTCAGTGCCATACGCTAGGGTGTCCAGAACTGGGTAAGTACTATTGGCTTTCATTGAGCTGCGCATAATACGCTAGTGTGAACCTAGCCTAAAGAAGGTAATGTATAGCTAGAGAAAAAAAATGAAATGTGCTAAAGTTTATTTATCAGCACAAACCTAATTCCCCCAGGGAGAAGCAAGGTACCAGCTCAGATGATCATTATTTAGCCATCAGCTCCAATCTATGCAATGCCTTTCCCCAGGGGAATTAGTTTTATGCTGACATTTCTTCCTTAAATGTGTTTGCGAACTTACAAATATTTATGTTTTGGAATCAGGCACTTTTTGCTAGTGTAGTCATAAGATTGTTTTTTATGATGTATAGAGTAAATATGCACTTATGTCCAGAGGTGGGTAGAGTATTCAAAAATTTTACTCAAGTAAAAGTATTATTACTTGATCAAAATATTACTCAAGTAAGAGTAGAGGGTATGCATCCATAAATTTACTTGAGTAAAAGTAAAAAAGTACTTTGATTATAATCTTCTCAAGTAGTGAGTAAATGCAGAGTAAAATTAAATTAACAAAAATAAACTAACAATCTGCAAAAAATAAACAATCTAATTCCAAAGAAACAATCTAACACATAATGATCACAAATAAAAGCATTTTAAACAAACAGCAATCATAAAAAAATTAAATAAAAACAAACAATTAATAAAACAAACATTTTCATTAAAAGAGCTTTGTATTCAATTACAGTATATACTCACCGCTCCTTAAGTCTTCTCTTCTGCCCATGAAGTAATCCTGGATGGGCTAAGTTGTCTGCAATGCCCTGGCTCCTCAGCTTGATCCGCAGTGTTCATCCGGCGTAATCCAAGTGAAGTCTTCTTTCTTAATCCGAAGCCGCCGCTGCCGCTGAAAACAAAAAAATGCTGCAGTCCATCTTCTGTCTTCTCATCACCGGCACTGAGCTTCCTGCCACGCTCCTCGGTTATTTATAGGGTGCCCAGGGACCCTATTTATAGTGTAAGAGCGGACCTGTGAGGGAACTGCAGGAATTTCTCTTCTTTATATACCGTATGGCTGTTGCATGGAAATAATTGGGTTTTTGAATAATTAACCACTTACTTGCCGGTTAATGATTTCTAATGTATTTAAAGACAGTATAGGGATTTATGTAGTCAGTAGTGATTGTTTATACATTGTTGCAGTTAGTGTCTGTTTTTGGATATTTTGTTTTTTTATGTAGCTGTGTTAGTTTAAAGTCATGACTGTGAAAATACTCACATTATAATAGAGTAACACAGAATGTAACTGAATTAAAGTAGCGTTACTCTCACCACAGGTTTACTCAAGTAAAAGTAGTTCACATTTAAAGGAACAGTTTAGGCACCAACAGTTATTTGCTGTCTGTTTGGCACTGTTAAATAAAAGTTAAATAAATGTTTTCTGTCATATAAATTTTTTTTTTTTTTTTCCATCCATCACAATTTAGCACCAGTTTGTTACTGAAGCTGCTTCCCTCTCTCAGCCACTTCCTGTTCAGTGTTCAGGAATTGACTGACAGGCTGGATAATGCTAAATAACCAATCAGAACCTTTAAGCTGTCATCCACCTTTTTTGTTGTTGTTTGTTTACCACTGAAAGGTGTAGTTAACCCAGCAAAAGCAATTGTTAAAGAAAGGGCTGAAACATTGACTTTCTTTTTATATGGATTTGGTCTCTCTCTCATGCTCAATATCAGCGCTTGCTACTGACAGCATACACCATTAGCTGTAAGTATTGTAACTGCCCATGGTAATTCATTAACTATTAATTTTGACCTTCCTGAGATGCTGTTGTGTCAGTGGCAAAAGATTCCAACTAGGAAGTAAACACATAAAAAGCTGTGTACTGCTACACAGATGGAATAATTAATACCTTTCCTCACATGAAAGAATGACTAAGTATATTAGAAAAAAATTGTATTATTCATTTACAACACACATCACATTCTATTAATTGGACTGGACTGTTCTTTTAAACTACTCTCAGGAGTAAAATTTTTCCAAAAAACTACTTGAGTAAATGTAACTAGTTACTACCCACCTCTGCTTATGTCACTGTCTTTGGATTGTATTTTATTTGTTTAGGTTTGTGTGATTAATTTGCAGAGTTCAATGCTGAATGTGGGCCACAGCATCAGGTTCTGTTCTGGGGCCCAATAGTATGACACTATATGAAATATATACCTTTTACAATATTTACTGAAACCAATGAACAATCCTTATACAATGCTTTTTTTTCTCCACTCTTTCTTAGGCCACGTTCAGACTGGTGTAAATACACCAGTGCATTTTAGGAAAGTGTATCCCAAAAATACGCTGAAAAATTCAGACTGGCATATCTTCGGGATGCACTGTTCTATTGTACTTACCTGACGCAATGTGACCACTCCCTCAGCGTTCGCGGCTCCTCCTATCTGACATCATTTGCATTTGCATTGCATATGTGCACTCGAATACACTCGAATACAGTAAGCATTCACGTATGTGCTCGCGTTCTGCGCTAATGTGGCCGGAACAGGTAAGTGCTATAGGGGTTTGTGGCACACATTTTTTTTTTATGCGCAGCACAGCAATACACCAGTGTGAACCTGGCCTTAGCGAATTTTTAAATTCATACATATTTAAGTCTCACTGTATTGCATGACTGAGCTCTACCCATAGATTTTCAGTCTAAAAGCTGTAATGGTGATTCCAAAGCCATAGAATTATTAAAATTTTAGAATTTTGGAGATACAATGTGTGTAGAAGGACCTAAAGCCTGAAAAATAATGTACCTTAAATATAGGGTTTGTTGTAATAGGTCAAAGGTGCACCAGCCCAATAATTGGGAAACTATCTCTAATGTTGTACCTGTCATTATGTCTCAGTTCAGGGTTTTCCATAAAAATAGGCTGACTAGGAAAATGTCGAGTTAAAACTTGCAATTAAATCTAGTATTTAACTCACACCAAGTAAAATGTCATGCAGTGGGGCACATTATTTGTTCTTGTTTTAATCTGACTTGTAAAGGAAAAATCTCTGCTTGCTGGTTTAGGATTCTTATCTATCCCACAGCAAGCACACACCCCAATGCTACATAAAAAAAATTACAAATAAGTTCTTATACATACCGTAGACTGTATTGGTCTATGTGCAGCTATTTAATGCACATCTAAACTAATTTCCTATCAGCAATGACCCATCAGTATTTTTTTTTAAATAGCAATAACATAATCCCATGCTTGCTACAGACTACTGGGTAATGTAGTTTAACTGATAGACAACCAGCTAAAAAAATACTAATTAAAAAAACTCAAAATATCTATAGTGCAGGGCCCATAAAAATAATTTCAACTGTGCACTGGTGTGAAGTAAAGGCTAACTTAGCCTTTAAAATAAGGACATTTATGAAATCTTTCAAAGTAGATCAGGTGTTTGTGGCTTGACAGAGTTTAACAAGCTAGAAGTCTCTGCACAAAAAATATAACCCGATTTCAAATTGATCACCTCTACCCCTCCCCACAGAGATTGTGATTTTCTTCACACAGAAATAGGTACATCTTCTTATTATCTTAATAAAAAAAAACACAACTAAAAAAAAGCTGTTTGTGCAGTAATCTGTATTATGTATTACTGTCCAATCCAGACATTTATTAATTACAGAATTCTCTAGGCACACCCAACATTAGTTCTAAAACTGAAGCAATCCGAGAACTTTAAATTTCAATTTGCAAGCGGTTGGCATCGATAAGATAAATTAGTCCTGCTGCTGGTGAACTGGCCAATAGAAGAAGAATAGTGGAATCAACAGGTTTTTTTGAACTTACAGAAAAACTTCACAATAAACAAAAGGCAATTAAAAATTTAGCCCATTTTTCATTTCATTTTCCATCAGTTGATACTGTATGTCCCATCGAGAGCCACCTCAACCCAAGTGCTTGCATTTCAGTGATGCACAGGAGAAAAGGAAAGAAATAATTGCTCATATCCTTTCCTTGAATCAGCACCACAGAAATTTTCCCCACGTGCTGCTATGCAGTTGGTTTTGTGATATTGTTGTGTAAACATTGCAAAAAAAAAAGGGTTAGTTTGATGGAAATGCGCTCAAGCATTGACACTGCTCATTTGCTAGAATGAAGTTAATTTAGATTCACCAGTCGAACTCAGTTAGTGTTTACATATCACTTAATTGCATTATTTTTTATTTTGTACTGTGCCTGAGAGTAAATTATATATGCATACACTTAAAAAATTAATGTAAATGTATTTTCTTAAATCTGTTTATCCTTATTAATCCAGTTTATTACTTCTGTTTTTAAGGGATTTGAGTTTTCTAATGCATCAGTTTTTCTATATTTATAAATCCATGGGAATTCCAGACAGTCTATCTGAAAATAATTGCTTAAGCCTACTAAAAGGCACAAAAAAATTAAATCTTTAATTAACTTAAAATTGATAGTAATAGCCACCTCCAGATCAGCAGTTCCCTAAACTGGATTGCATCAATTCAAAAATTCTTCTGCCGCATAGTTTTACCAGCAAATATCCAAAGGCTTTGCCATTATGCAAATGAATTGAATTAAATATGCTCTTAAATGCTCTCCAGTTACCACTTCCCCAGCTGTTGTAGGTGGGGCTCTTTTTCCTTCTATGATTCAGACTGTGTATCTTAACTCTCATCATGTTGGCTTTATCACATGATGGCCAGGGACCAATACCCTCAAAGACTGCTTTAGTTAGTTTGCACTCATGTTTCCTTCTGCTTACAATAAGCTAGAAGACTGGCACTGTGCCAATATCACAAGGGACACCACACAATTAGGTGGGATGCAGAAAAAAAGATGAAAGACCGATTGCAAAAAAAATTTGTGTTTAAAGGGTAAACACAAAAGGGTTTTTAAAATTCCACACTCAAATTAAGTCCCTCAGGCAAAATGCCAGGAGAATATTATTAAAAGGTACGTGTTGGCAGAAAAAAATAAACCAGATGCGATTTTGAAAATTACTTATCATTTATTAAAGAAGTAACGTGATCAATAATCAAAATATTCAAACAAATATAATTGAAAAATATAAAAACCACCAGAAGAGGGTGTCCCCTGTAACAGAAATCAGTGTAAGATAGTAGCAAATCTAATACACAAAGAGCTTGCAACAAAGAAAATAAATACAGATACTATAAAGCTGGTTCATGTGCAAAGCAAAACAATCCCACTCAATAATAAATATGTAACATGTAAGGGCAGAAGTTAGCAGCACAACATGGGTGTGTTCCCCTCATAAATGTAAAAGGAACTGATTCCAAAAACCTTGTATATACTTAATAGCAAGTGTCCCAATAGAAAACAGTCCACAGAAAAGAATAGTATCAAAGTCAATAGATATACAAAGTAGCAGACACATGAATATCATAGATCTAAAATGTGACACAGTGCCAATAAACATGTACCAGTTTTGAATAGTTCAGCAGTGTGAAGCTGATAACATGGATCCCACAGGATATGTGCATAATAAAATGAAAGAGGGTAATTAGCAAGGTCAGATGATGTTCCACAGACCAGCAGGATATTGGGAATAATTTATTGGAGGTATATTTTAATCCAATGCGCTTGAACTAAGAATCATTTGTGCAGCATTCCTTCCATTTACCCAATACCTCAATTCCACAGAATATCTTCTTTGTAGAATCGCCACTTATCAAAGGCTTGTTCCCCATTTCCCCATATTGTTCCAAATATATGCGGGATCCAAACAATGAAGAAAAAAGAGGCACTAAAACAAACACCGGGTTCACAGCCCACTGACCCTCGTTTCCCTCAAGAAACCTTTTATGTTTCCCTCTGCTATAGCAAACAGGTATATGCTAGGTGCAGCTCATAAGTTTCAATATTTTTGAAAAATGGCTTTTATAATTTTGTACTATGTCCATTCTTGAATTATTCTTGGTTTATGGGGTCTGAAATCTTTATTTAACCCGAAACTAAGCTATAAATTACCCCACATGTTTATCTTTATATCCTTAAATTGATACATTTTATAAGTGATGCAAAATACATTATATAGCCTCTTTCAAACAAATGAACGTTACATTTTACTTTCTCCAGAATTAAAAATAAAAAAAAAACTTAAAATAAATGTTTTACTTACTGATTAAAAGAAATTACCTGTCAACAAGCCTGTCTTCGATTTGTATGCATCAGCAATTACAGAATATCTGAAAGAGCTCCGATGGGATTCAAGAAGAAAAATATTGATTGTATTGACTTGGAATACTTGAACTGTGTCTGAACTCCCAAACTGTACAGGTTGTCAACTTCATTTTTTGGCCTACCGTACTTGAGTAAAGTTTTCTTTTTTAATCCTGCCTTCAAAAAAGCTAACTGGATATTGATAATAGCCATCTCAAGGACCTCATGTTTTGTGAGGATCCTAATAAATTTTTGTTTTTTATATTGGTTAAATAAGTTCCCTTGTTGTTTTACTTTGAGCTGGTGTCACTGTCACACGGTTCTCTTCTGTGACTCACCCCTTAGAATACAGAAGAGTACCTGGATTAAGACTCGCATGGGTCAATCTGGATCAATTTTCAAAGCTAGCACAGTTCAACAAAGGGTTTACTTTAAAAAGCAGATTTACCTGGGACTTTATACAGCTAGTACACCTACCAATGTTTACATTATTGAAGCCTCTAATCAATCTTGCAGGAAAGGGCCTTTGTATGTAGCAGAACTAGTGCTGGTAGGGAATGTAAAGAAGGCAGCACATTTAGAGGAGAACAGAACCTTATTGGTTAAGCACTTATAAAACTTTTCAGGCTACTGGAAGGCTTGTAAAGCAGAAAACAATTAGCTAAAAAAGTGTCTGACAATACTAGGGTGCTGGTATAGGTGTTGGCAGGTGACTGTAATGAGGCATCTACACGATGGTAAAACGAACAGTTTGGTAAGCATTAAATGAAGATCACGACCAGGTTAAGTTTAGGAGATGCCAAGTGGTATAGTATAAAAAAAGCCATAGGGGGTTATTAAAGTGAGAATAAAGTGTCAATTTCTCAAACAGCAGATTTCCATTGCAAATCCACAACCGCAATTATAGTAAAGTTGCAACTGTGATAATAGTAGAGTCATGACCGTGATAATATTCCCATAGTAAAGTTGCACGATAATGTTCTCATAATGAAGTCGCGACAGTGACAATTGCAGCCTTTTGGGTAGTGTGCAACCGTCATTAGCTAGTGAATTCAAATCTTTACATGACAATTTGGACTTTAGTCAATAACCCCCTACAGTCGTGTCAAGGAATCATAGTTAAAGTGCCAGGAATTAAACAGGAGCCATAGTCAAGCCAGGTAGTAACAATGAAGGTACTAAGGAGTAAGTCTGAGCGCCGTAGGTCAAGAATAATTAAAAGAAAATGTTGGCTCACTCAGTAGGGACCTTGTTGATCTGAAAAAGTGTGTAAGCAATCCACTCTGCTAAAACCAATCTGGAAGATGTGAGGAGTATTGTAACGGTCAGCGTGGCCGCCGTCTCATACCTGGCAGGGGCTCCTGGGCGCGTTCTCCTTAGGCGCACGAGTCGCGCCTACCAGGGCTTTAAACACTACTGGCGGCGTGCACTCTGCCGGTGCGCTCCCATGACACGCAAGTGTCAGGAGCGCTCCCGCTGCTTCAAGACGCAGCAGGAGATTTGCAAACCCCAAAATCAGAAAAGTTGGCACGTTGTGTAAATCGTAAATAAAAACAGA
>WMED01023136.1:0-11516 GCA_019650415.1 Pipa parva
TCCGGGGGAAATGGGGGGGTCTGGGGGCAACGGGGGTGTCCGGGGGTGTCCGGGGGTAATGTGGGGGTGGGTCCGGGGCCATGTGGAGCCCTAATCCACACTTACCAGTAGAGCTGCGCAGCCACGTGCTGCCAGCTAGCCAGGGATCAGGAAGTGAGACCGGGAGTACTGATTACGTGTACTCCCAGTCTCCTATTGGCTCATGTGACCGATCGGTCACATGAGCCTGCCCCTAACCACCGGGAAAGACAGATCTGTCTTTCCCCTTGAGGATTGCAGCGTTACACTGGCGAAAAAATGCCTGGTAGTGCTGAAACCCTTTCACTATGTACCCCATGACTCTCACGGGGTAGGTAGTTCTGGCCACCGAAGCTACCCCGTGAGAGATACGGGGTACATAGTGAAAGGGTTAAACTATCATCATCTTTTTTTTTTTTTTAATTCTTAAAGATGTAGTTAACCCAGCACATGCAATTGTTAAAGAAAATTATAAAAGCCCTGGGGAAAAGGCTGAAACATTGACTTGATTTTGATATGAATTTGATCTCTCTCTCTCTTTCTCAGTGTCAGTACACTATGGTCCAGGAGACAGAGTAGTATCTAGCTCCTCCCCTGAGTGCATTATAAAGGGCAATTTAACATTTTCATGAACAGTAAATAGTTTACAAGAATCTGACAATAACCCTCTACCTTGTACATAAATATTCTGTCTCTGAATGCTGTCTAAACTGCTTTAATGCTGAGAGTTTTGAAAAACTTGGGCAAAAACAATAAATTTTAACGTGCATGTACATTTCAATAATTATTCTAAATGCCAACACAGCATCTTATTTCAGGTTTTCCAAAGGTCCTGCTTTGTAATATTTGTATTTTTTTTATTATTTTTATACTAATAAATTTGGGGACACCAAACTTTCTGTTTTGTTGTGAGAGCTGTAAGATCTTAAAACCTATTCAAGGAGGTTTATTTTGTAAAATATGAAACAGCTAGGTAGTAATTTACCAGCACAGCAATTTGTCCAAGCCATGACTATTCAAATTGGCCTCATCCAGTAAACAAACAAGAGTAGGGGTCTTCTGGGAAGAAGAAATCTAGATGTACAGTACATGAGAACTATATGGGGGCCTGCTTTCCCTTAACAAATCTTAGTTGACCATTAGATACTAAATTATGAAATGAGGGTTCTAGAAGGTTTGGCATATAGTTTATTTTCTGTATTTGGTATAGAAAGTATCTGTAAATGGAAGCAGATACAGGCTGATTTCCCCAACTTTGGTATAGCATTTATATTAGATTATAACATTTGAGAGTAAAGATTTCCAGTTCATATTCTATCATAATTTATATTAAAGAATATATGTAAGCATTCTCCTAATATTTTTATACAAAAATGAGTAACTTTAAAGGGACAGCACCACAGTCATCCCTCTCTATAGGAAAGGTCATTGATTTCATGACTGGTAGGAAAATGCTGGCTATTGGACACTAGTCCTGTCCCAGGAGTCTGTAGGGTGCATTTTTGTTTTTATTGCAGTGGCATGCTTATAACAGCCTGATTGGTAGTTTGGGCCTAAAAGGGGTTACACTAGCCTCTTTTGCTGTTCATTGACTACATGCATGAAAGCACTTCATAGAAACTAATGAAATTATGATGGATATAGGATTGTTTATTTATGATATTAATATATAAAATTCTGAAGTAAAATTAGAGCTGGTTTGGTCAAACTATATTTATTATTATTATTATTATTATGTTTTAAACTCTTGGAAGAAACCCACTAAAAGAATTCATCATAAAATTGATGATGCAGATGATGTCATGAGTGGAAAACAAACTCAGGACTCCAGTACTGCAAATGATTATTGTGAAAATGAGGATAGCTACAGCCATGTAGAGATAAAAGAGTAATGACTGGGGAAGATCAATCAATGCCAGGTGAAATTATAGTTTCAACCATAAGATGTTTCCTGCATTCCTTTCTTAATCCCTCAATCTCCAAAAACAGGCAATACTTTCAACTTGTACCTTTGCACCTGTGGAATCTGCTATTTTATCATCTTCTAATAATACTGAACTGACACATACCCAGGATAAGATGTGATCTGTCCATATCAGAAAGGCAGTAGCTTTACTGCTACTTAACCCATGTAGTAAAGCATCATGTAGAAATCAGCATTATATTGTCTACAAAGGGCATAATCATAGTTCATAATGTGGAATGTCATGAGATGGTTTAATAAAAGGGTATAAGCACCCTAAAGCTTTTGGCTATAAAGGTCTTACCTACAGACAAATGCAATCATATTAATATCAAGTAACTTATTGACATTTGATTTCTATGTGTATAATATTATACGATTTCATTTAAAATCTTAAAATAAATGTACGATTGAATCTACAGTTGTTACAATTTCTATTATAATGTAAACATTAAAGCAATCTGATTTCACTGAAATACTAATGAGTCCTAAACTAACTTTTATGCCATGCTATAAAATACATTTTACCACATCTGCATTAAGTATGAAATAAATGAATTGCCTACAGCTAAGCTATTAGTTTGTGGTTTCATATTCGGAAGTTATGATCTAATGTAGTCATAGTTCTGTATAGAAATACATATCCTGCATTAGTATGGTGGTAGGCACATGAACTTTTCATGTTATTGTAAATCTTTAGCAATATATTGAAGAAGATGCAATTAAAAGCATAAAAATGAATGGAATGATGAACTATTTAACATAAGTGGAGCAAAATGTGCAGGGGTTATCTTTCAGCAAATGGAGTGTATCCATTTACAAAAAAAAAAATTAGCAGCTGATGTGTAACTATAAATATTAATATATTTCTGCTAGAGCTAAACTTCCAGTAATGCTTGTTACAGTGCCAGAATCTTGGTAATAGTATGGTGACCTGACCTTCACTTCAGTATACAGTTGCATGCCTAGAATTAAGATTATTTGTATCAGACTGTTAGGAGCCAGATAAACTCTATACTCTGCAGCCTGTATCGAAGCGGCAGCTACATAGCTATAATTATGTGCAGCCTTCACTATGCAAAAACTTAGACATTAATATTTCCACTGTGACTCTATCATTGAACTAAGATCTCTGATAACATCAGCCTGTGGTTCTTAGCTTTATAGAAATTACCATATATGAAAATCCATTGCTGCACAGTTAAGTTGAACCCCATATGGTCCAGCTGTTCTTCTAAACAAGGTATTTCCTGTAGTATTAGAGACTGGAGGGGGTAATTCAGCAAAGAGCGAACTTACCCTCCGATCCTTCGCATCAGTACGCAGAGACTGTTACGCGTTTGCTGAATCCTGCACGCGGACATCAGCAAACGCTTTAAAGGGATTCCAGTCTTGGCGAGGCTCACGAGGCTCTACTCGAGACGCCTCGCAAGACTGGAATCCCTTTAAAGCGTTCGCTGATGTCCGCGTGTAGGACTCAGCGAATGCGTAACAGTCTTTGCATACTGATGCAAAGGATCGGAGGGTAAGTTCGCTCTTTGCTGAATTACCCCCTGGGTCATCCCTTATCCCCCGTATTTCATAGTTTGTATGGGTTTCACTCTATTGTGCATAGCTGTTAAAAGGGACATTTTACAAAATGACATACATTGGGCAGTGTGGTGGCTCAGCAGTTAGCACTGCTGCCTTGCTTGGTCTTGGGTTCAATTCCACTCTGGACTTCAGTATGCTGCACACAAAGTTATACAGAAAAACAAATATACCATATAATACATGTTACAACAACTGTACAATACACCATTTTACACAAAATCAGTAACATTCTATCCCAGTACAAATAACTGCAACTAACAACCATCTGTTAGTGTTTATATACATGTATTATGGACTTTCATGTTAGTAAGTGCCCCTAAGTTTATATTATACTACAATTATACTACAATAATACTTTTACCAACCTCGATATACCACAGTAAAGTCTTGACCTAATATCTTGAGAGCTGCCATAGATTACTGTAGCAACTACTGTTCTCCTGATATTACCTTTTGAATGTAAAGTCTGCAGCATAGACTGGTGGCCCATGTTTAGTAGAATCCCTCCTCCAATGGTTACAAGTAACTTCTCAGAATAAGAGGACATGGCATATATAACAGAGAGCAAACACACAATTTGGATGGAAATTAAAGGACTGATTTTACTCTACAAAGCAGTTTCCATTTTGTAAGGGTTACTTCCTGGGTAGATGTAGATAATAGCAGGATATTACTCAGAAGGTGATAACAGGAAAATCTATTGCAACCGTCTTTAGCTGCTGAATTCACACCTTTACGCAACAATTCTAATTTTAGCTAATAACTAAATATCTAATTAGCTAATAGCACTTAAGAACTCTGTATTTCATTGGAACGATCAATTTTAGCACTCAAGATCCCCTTTTATTCACCATATGAAGGAAGCATGTGAGAGCTAAGGGTAGAGTGTACCTGCTGACATGGCGAAACTAGGGTAATTGTATCTCTTATGACTATTTCTTTAGGCATCAGTAATAAACTAGTTATTGTCAATTAAGTAATTGGTTCATGTAAATGGCTGCATAGAATCTGTAGAATGCATACAGAACCTGTATTATGTACATGTCCTGTATTAGAGCCTATATTTTATTTGGGGTATGACTCACCCATAAGAAGTTCAGTATATCTTTTTCTAAACTTATTGGTCTGATAATCCGAATAGTCTCATACAGCTAAAAATTCTTATCTATTCGCTACTTCCCCATGTTTTCTTATTGAACAAACTCCACAAGTGTTGAATACGCGTCCAATTCAGGAGGCTACCATAATTGTGCTCTTACAGAGTTCCTCCCAATCACTTTGCATGGACATGTACAGGTACTTGTAATATTGATTAAGAGGTGGAGAGTGTTGAATGAGTGAATGAGACTGTGAGTACTGCTTTAACTGAGCCATGTTTGACTTTGCCATTTCAAAGTGGCCAATTGGGGGGGTTGATGGCAGGGTTCCAGTATGGTGTATGGTGACCATTCAAAAGAGACAATGGCAACTACAACTAAGTGTCAACATGACCTAGGGACAAGGTGACATAGAAATAGAAAATTCATAGAATAAGTTAGTGGGATATAATGAGAATGACATCACTGCCTTTCACTTGTTGAATTCACCTCACTCTGCATGACTTTGTATCCTACTTCTATCCAACTGCCTACATCTCCCTATGCATGCGATGGCGCTTGCCGCTGTCCACTTGTTCAGAAAGTCTATTCTCTGCTTAGTCAATACTGAGAGGTGAATTTGCATCTATTTTGACAATGCAACTTGAATTGTACCGCGGTGAATTCACCTTTTAGTCAGTGAGGCCCTTTGTGTTTCTTTAAACCTAAGCTAAACCATACTCTATTTTTCTTCAATCAATATTTATGATAGAAAAATTTGGATCGAGTATTTCGATTGGATTTTTCACTGAAAAGGTAGCCATACTACTAATGTAAAGTATGGCTACCTTTTCAGCAAAAAATCCAAGCGAAAAAACTCGATGGATAAACTCACGGGATTATCAAGAGGGATAATCTCATGGGAATAAACTCGAAAAGACGTAATTGGATTTTTAAGAGTATATTAAATTTCAACCATAGTGTCCATATCCACACTTATTGTGATTCCACATAATACCCATATCTTTATTATAATAAGTGTACCATCGCACAAAGAGAAAAGCAACATGCCCATGTGCAAACTTAGATTAAAGTGCGATGATTAATATACAGTTTATAATATTCAGATATAGAACTTGATATTAATTTAATTTGTGCATATGAAAATGTGAACCATACTAATGTGAAATATGCTACTATGGGGGTAATTCAACATAGTGCAAAGTGAGCTCCGGATCTTTTGCATCACTTCGCACACACTGTTATGCGCTCGCTGATGTCCACGTGCAGGACATCAGCAAGCACATAACAGTGTGTGCAAAGTGATGTGAAGGATCCGGAGCTCACTTCGCACTATGATGAATTACCCCCATATGTGTATATCATACCATACACCCAAATATATCTAACAGTGTTGGTGCATCACTGTACAAATTCATACAAAGCTAGCAATTCATTTTTGATTGATAGTGCAACTGCTCTAGGAAAAAAAGCTAGTAGGGAAAACAGTAATTCCCCTGTTTTTGAAAAAAACAGGTTATCTCGAGCATGTAAGAAATGAATAGTATGTAGAAAATATATGAGTTTCTTATACTTCCCTTTGTATTGATTACAAGGAATCAAAGGGATTCTTTCATCCTTTTAGTTTTTTCTATTGTGTTTTATTAAACTAGATGGAAGGCACCTTCCTATGGGGTCATAGCTGGCTTGTGGAATCTATATCCTATTTACCCAACCATTGCAAAGCTTGCATTGATCTATAGATTCCATTTGAGGCCATATTTGGAACCTTTTAGCACTCTTTCCAGAACCCAGTGGAATAAGTTTATTGTTTGAACATGCACAGATGAAAGGCTCCATAGTAATAGAAGCACAGATGTCACCTAGTCACCTTAATGTACAACCAAAAGATATACCTTATAAAGGAATAATGAAAAGAGAGTAAACTAAAGATGCAATTGATTCCAAAAAGGGAATTATTTTTTACGCTAAGTTTTATCTTCCTGTGAGGATTGGAGCAATGCTAGAATTTAAATTGATTGATTTTACCATTGACCCCTCTAAAATGTCAAATTTCACATTTATATGGAAATAGTATAGCACACAGGTGCTTGTTATGAGCATTTTATCACAGTCAGAGAATACAGTGGTATTTCTTCTCATATTTTCTCCTTTGCACTAGATCTGTCAGACTCCATTATTTCCACTGAAGCCTGACAGCTGAGGTTAATACAAAAGCCAAATTAGACTTTAGGAAGGGATATTCAGCCTTAAATTAACACAAAAGAAACCCTCTGTGCTTGATCTGAAAAAACTTAAACCTATACGTTTTCCTTAGAATTTTGATGTTTAATTCAATGACTTAATCAGGCAAATGGAAGTATTGCCAGATGCCCAAAGGAGTAATGCAATCAGAATACCAACTGCATAAATTCAGACAACCATTAAGGTTTATCATGCTTTGCAGCAATAAAAAGAAGGCTGATACATAGGAAGGCTTCTTGCTGCTTACTGAACAGTTGGAGCCTTTCCTTTATCAATTGTGATTTGATTACCACTGTTACTGTTCTTTCCCATTCAGCTTAGCTTAATAATGACTTCTGCAAAGGGTGGAATGTCTCTGTGTTGGAAAATTCCTCTATTTGCTGTAGATAAAGGTTTTATAAATGACAATGTGGGTATCTTGTTATAGTGTTCCTATACCAAAGAAAACAAAATGGTAGCAATATAAATGTCTTGTATAAGTATGACAAATGCACTGGATGAAGAATGTCATAATACAATTTCTTATAAAAATATAGAATGTGGAGTGCACACCCCCTGAATATGTTTTTCTATTGGATAGTTGCTAAGGCTGACAGATAATACACATATGTAGAGAAATCAAATGCATGTACCTTCAAGCAAATTATGAGGATTGAATTTAAAAGTATACATAGTATTTATAAGCTTCCCACTGCGTCAAGGTAACTAATTTCCGGCAACTCCTTGACTTAATGAAAAATCCTGGTTTAAAAGCATTTAAGTAAAATCAAGTAAAACAGACAGGTAATATATAAACTGTAAAGAAAATTTGAGATCATTTGGGAACAATAAAATTATCCCAAATGACCCATCCTAGGGATTACTCTTAGCTCACTATATGGTGGAATGAGCTACCAGATGAACCAGTGTAAATCTGATGAGTCCACTCATAGGAGCTATCATAATGCTTTCTACTCCCTATGGGGCTAGGTCCACAGTCATGTCCATTAGGACACAGGCCTGAGTTCCTTTAGACTTCAGAAGCAGGTGCAGTTAATGTGCTTCTCCTCAAACTTAGCTTTCTTCTAGGCAGAAATTAAAAATCCTCAGTAGATGGGAAAAGTCTATCACATTGATTGAATTGGTTAAGTTTCTTGCAGATTGTAGAAACCTAAGTCACTGAGGACATCCATGAATATATAAAAACATGAAGCCCCAGGCATAGTGATTTTATAAAGGTTACAGAACTCAGAGGGGGGCAAGTATTATTTTAATACTGTGTTTGTTGCAGGCAGTAAATTGGTATATTGATCAAGGATCCTTAAATGACTCACCAACATGATTCCTCATAACATTCATAAAATCCCTTGAAAGAAAAAGATAGTTATGGTGACATTGTCCGCTTGTGAGAGATTTTTGTGTAAAGATGACAATGCTTTTCTTCAATATACCTATTCATGATATATTTGCTACAATACAGCAATGCTACCATTTGCCTGACAATGCTCAGAATTTGAAATATGACTTTACTCCACAGCAATAATTTGGCAAACAGTAAATATGCAAAATTAACTCTGCTACGCAGTGATATGAATTGTCACAAATTCATTTGGCCATGTGAATTCACTCTAACTAGTTGAAGAATTTTGGGTCAACTCAAATGCATGCTATCACATAATCTGTCCATGCTCCCGTTAAATTATCTCTTTGTCAACCTATAAAGAAAGTCTAGCACAAAACCCAAAAATAAACACATATTATAATATTTAGAAGAAAACCAAAAATCAGCAACAGAGGCACTCATAGGCAGCACATAAGACTAAATAAGAGCCTTAAGAGGCCATTGCATAACATACAACCCGAAAAAATAAATAGAAGCTTCAGCAGACTTGCTTAGATTGACACCTTAAACACTGGAATTTCATTTTACATTTCTTGCAATCACCAGATGATGAAAAATTACACATCATTGACAAGAGCTCAACGATATAGGACTGAAAGCTGAAACTCTTGGTTGACTTAAGCATTTCATTATTCTAATGTGGTGAAAAAGTTTGCACCAAGAAAGCTGACTAGCCAAGAAATAAAGACAAACCTTTTGAATGGTTAAACCTGCCAGAGGATATAAAGTTTATTATGTGAAGGACAGGGGGCAGCAAAGTATAAGAGGGGGTTGTAGGGCCATCATAGAGTGGGAGCAGACTTGTAGGGGAAGCACAGAATGAGAGGGGGTTTGTGGGAGAATCAGAGAATGGGAGGGGGTTGTTGGGGGCAACACAGAATGGGAGGGGGTTGTGGGAGCATCATAGTATGAGAGGGAGTTGAGGGGTCATCACAGTATGAGACGGGGTTGTGGGGGGAAGCACAGAATGGGATAGGGTTGGGGGACAGGCAGCACAATATGAAAAATGGTCAGTGTTGGGGGGCGCTTAGAATCATAGAATGGTCTATGATTAAGCACCAAAGGTGTAAAATGCATTAAATGTAACTTACCCATCCTGTTGTGTATGGTCTTATCTATGTATTAAAAAAGTAAGTAAGAAGTTGTCTGTCTTATATTTGTGTCTGTCTTATATTTGTATTGCTGAATTGTCCAGCGCTGTGTAAATTTGTGGTGCTTTATAAATAAAATTATATATATATATATATATATATATATATATATATATATATATACATACATAAAAAACACAGCTAAACATATTCAGAAGTTCACCACTGCAGGGAAACAGCAACAGACATACTTGCTAAAATTCAAGATGTCCAATATGTAGAGAAACTAATAGAAAATCTACAACACACAATGCCTAGATTTATTCAGCTATTAAAGCATTGGATTCTGTCTCAAGGATGATATTAATCTTATCTATTTTCTTTCTTATTTTCAGTACTCACTCTTGAACTGATGATAATTTTTCATAACAATGTTATATACACTGTATCCATCTCCATTGAGATTTATCATTTAGTAATATTAAAGAAACAAGTTTTGTTTCAATTATCATTTTTTTCATTTTAAGCTTTTTTATATTTATTTTGTTCCAAGGGAATCCTCCTTTATTTTTTTAACAAACTCTTTTATTATGACATCATAAAAGAAATGTAACACTTATCAATATAAATTTTGTATACATATATCCATAAATCTTGAAAATAAAAAATTGTAAATATGTAAAATTATCAGTCAAGACAAAGAAATAATGTCCTTCGAACGAATTAAACTGCTATAACCAACAATCCCGCCATACCTATTCACCTACCTACAAGCCCAATCATATGCCAAAAACATCATTCAAACACTAAAGAAAATGACGTTCAACATCCTATTGATGACTTAATCAAAAACAAGCTGCATCAAACTCCAAAAATCAGTACCATTTACCAGGAAAGCACAGAGAAAATCCAATACACAGAAACAACTACAGGAATAGCACACTGGCTAAAACACTTTCCAAATATACCAGTTGAAAACTTAATAAAAGCTACCCTGAAATCCAACAAAATTCTCTACTCAACCATGTATCATGAGTCATGACTTAACTTACAAAATTCATCATTGCACATACCTCACACCATTAAAAAGATTCAAAATGGGAATCCTCTTTTTAGTAGTGAGTAGCAAATTTGCATCTGTCTGAGCTTAGCAATGTGAGGGGTCATGAATTTGCACATTGAAGAATTATAACCTTATATGATCTGAAAAAGTGTATGGGATTGTTGATGTACTAGTGAAATTGGTAAGATTTTAGTGATCCATTACATTATTAGTTAGTCCCCTTTTATGTAATTTTATCAGTGGAATGGAATTAGTTAAGGATACAGTATATGCAACCTTACATACCCAGTTAACTGTCTGCTGTAAAGGCCCTAAATTGTCCTTCTGAAATATTTTTCAATACATTTATAACTATTCCCTTCCTAAGTAGCCCTACTTCCACAACACAGGAAAAATCCAATTCATACAAGGGTCACTAAGATAATGCTTTAGATGATTGCATTTGTTTTACTTCTTGAGTATTGTTCTGTTGAATTGATATCTGGGGACCTATTCATAAAATTCGCAATTCCACTGCTGAAGTTAATTTGCATAATTTCAAGCAGCCACTTTTATCTGGTCAAGTGAATCCAGTGAATTTGGATCAGTATGCCTTGCCAAATTTGCTACTTCAACAGACTCTGGTGATTGATGAATAGTCCAATGAAGCGTGCACATGCTCGCAAAGTGATGTAACAAGATTTGTAAGTCTGTGACAGTTGTAAGCACCTGAATTGGATACAAATTCCCCACATCATAGAGTCTGATGAAAAAGCAGAGTTGGACAATTGGAAAATGGATGGGAATTTGGACCTTTATGTCAGTGATTTTCAACATTTTTTAAGCCACGGCACACTTTTTACATTTACAAAATCCTGGGGCACACCACCAACCAAAAGGACACAAAATGACACTCTAACATCTAACACAGTACATATTAAACATATAGTTAATAATATATTTTCTAAAAGTATTTATACTCACTTAGTGTGACACCTGGGCCCGTTTCGATGAACACAAAAGGGAAATCCTGGCAGGAATGGTAGAAAGGCACACACGAAGCTCTTCCTCAACAGTTCTCAGTCTC
>WMED01023137.1:0-11515 GCA_019650415.1 Pipa parva
GTTTCAATTAGGGGTGTCTCCTGAGCAGGAAAGGGTGTCTACTGATACAAGTGTGGTATCATTGTAATCAGGAGGAATGGGGCTTTTAGAAACGTTATAGGTTTTCCAAAAATACATATTTTGTTAATAAAATAAAGCAACATTATTAATGAAAATATAAATTTTTTTTTTTACATATTTCACCATAAATAATGAGCAAAGAAAAAAAAAAAAGGAGAGAAACAAGATATTACATGTTAAAGGCCAAAGTCTGCTGAAAAAAACGATATATAATTTTCCTGGACATTACATTGCTTTCCCTGCAATAATCTTTGTAAAACACAGACAGCACAAAATTATTAAAAACTGCTTGGCAATATGAGGTGAAATTTAAAAAAAATGGCTGGCACTGAAAGGGTTAAAGGTAAAATTTTTTTTTAATACATATATATTTACAAAACATTTATTTCATTAGTACAACCTAAATAAGTATTGGTTTTGAGGTGACAGGTGCACTTTAATGACATAATTAAACTAACACTGGATGCCAACACTGAATACAGAGGAACTGACACTGTCTTCATTTAACAGTGGTGCACTCTAGATCAAGGGAGGGGAGCGCAGGGGGGTGTGGGGGAGTGTGAGCAGGCAAGGAAGATTTGTAAAGGGAGGGATGCAATTTACAGTATATGGAACCAACACTGCCTTCATTTAACAGTGGCATTTGGGAAGGCAAATGGTGGAGATCTGTTTGCGTTGGTACTAAAGGCATAGCGGCATTCATGATTTGGGGGGGTCAGTGACAAAGGGATATGGGGAATTTGTGCTTGTGGGGAAAATTGAACGGATATTGGGTGGTTTAGTGGGGGATTAGGGCATTTGTGTATGCTTGTGAGGAAATAAAAGGAGTGTGTGTGTGTGTGTGTCAAGTGTGTGCATGTGGGACAGTGTGTACACATGTATGTGAATGTGCGAGAGTGCATGTGAAAGAGTGTGTTTGTGTGCATTTTTCCCCTAAAATTTAGCTTTAAAAGTTGGGTGCATCTCATACTCTGGTGCGTCTTAATAGTCTGAAAAATATGGTATATACAATATACACACATTTTATTTTTATGTGCACATTGATTTTATATCTAGACAGCTATAAAAACACTTGTACTTTGCCAATCTTTTTCTTGGTAATTTGAGCATAATATCATTTGATATAAAAAAATAGCTGGGATGTTACATTATGTTTTAATAAAAGAAAAAAAGCAGAATATTTAATGATGGAGGGGGAATCTAGAATATTATATTGTTGTACTGGTTCCTCAAGAATTGCTTCTTCTATTCTATTTTGTTTTTTTATGTAAGCAAATTACATTTTATTCTGCTTTGAATAATACTGAATTTGACCTGTGGTAGGATGAATGTAAACAGATCTGTGCAATATCGCTGAAAATAATTATTTTCACTTTGTTTAATTATGAGCTAAAAACCACACTACAAATGTATGATTTTCAATAATTTACAAATTGCTGAAAAATATTTATTAAATTCACCCATTCATGCATGGCTTTTTATATTAAAAAGAAAAATGTTGCATATTCCTCTGCCATGTTCAGTATAGTGTTTAATATAAATAGTGTTATTTCTTTCCACCCCCCCCCCCCCCCCCCAAATGAGCATGTCTGCATATGTTTGCATCTAAAAGAATAAACATATTCTTTGCAAAAACACTAAGGGGGTTATTCACTAAAGTCCAAACTGTTGCGTATAGGTGCAAATTTGCCAGATAAAGACAGTCACAACAGGCTGCTACTGTTGCGTCTTTATAATGACAATATTTTTGCAGTTGCGACATTATTATGGGAAAAATTGTTGCAATCTTAACATTAAAAAATTGTTGCGACTTTACAATGGGGAAATTGTAGCGAATTTGCAATGGGAATCCGCTGTTTGCGAATTCAATAGTCGAATTCGCACCTTAGTGAATAACCTCCTTAGCACTTAAGTAAATTTTATGCCAAAAAGAAAGACTTATTGAGTGCCTTACAATTTAAGCAGGGATATTAATCTGCTGGTTCCATAGTCTTATGTAAGTAGTAAATACGTACTTTTTTGGTTGCAGTAGAAGTATCTTTTTTCTTAAACACATCTACATTTCATATTCAATGTAATATTTGTATTGATCGTTGTTTTAAAAGTTGTAATAATAACTCATGACTGTTGCATTAAGAGTAGTGAATAAAAAAGTATGACTTGATGCCAACATATACACATGCCATTAACTTTCAAAAGATGATAATACTACGCAAGGCCCCATTATCTGCCGTTTCCATTACTTACAAGTAACATATTAATACACACTAAGGATGTCTTAATAAGTAAATTCTGCTATTTCAGAAACTACAACTTTTAGCAATAATTGAGTGTCTAATCCCTGTTTTAAAGTATGAAGTGCAGTGCTACTCCATGCTGCAAATAATAAATGGTAATTTAGACAAAGCATTGCTTGGCAGCAGATTATTTACTTAGGTAAGGCCCACCATGCTTATGGGTGCAGACCTCACTTCCCACTACTGGGGCCCACTTGAGGTTAGCCATTCCAACCCTAATGGTCTGCTTTCTGGGTTGTATTTCTCCGCTAGAAAATTTGCATTATTGACAATGCGTCGTCTATGGGGAAGTAGGGTTGTGCCTAGGGCAGCATCATTTCTTAATACAATCTTGTGTGCAAGTGATGTGTTTTATGACATGCAGAGTTTTATTGATCTCGGTAATTTCATAAGCCCCAACAGCAGATTTTTGCTCTGTAATGTTTTTTCTATATGTTGCATAAAATAATTTGCTTTCTATGTTGCAGTGGTGCTTAATAAACTATACATTGAAAATGTTGTTCCTACACTTGATTACTTTGGGATGGTGTGGTGAACACAGCAACAAATTTTGTCAGTGTTATGTTTCTACAATATAAAAGAAAACATTCTCTTGGCCAGATGCAGTAAGTAATACCTGTCTCATATGCCGTATGTAACTTGGATTTCTGTGTGTTTTCCCTACCCAAAACATGCAAAAATAAACTACTTTACATCTGTCTGATACTTAAGAATATAGTCACAGCAGATGTTGCGCAAAAGGGATCTGGTGTAATTCTGAGACTTGCTTGAAAACTTTTTTTTCTAGTGGAACAATGTGTGCCCTACATTATATAAACTAATATAGTCCTTTTTAGGACTGCGCTTCAGGTTCTGCTACATTTAGACATGTTTTTATATTATTGTTATTCTCGATTTCTCTTTTGGAGGGAGAGGGGGTGATTTGGAATATTACATTTTTTCCTGATTTCAAGACTTCGCTAAATTTTATTTGTTTCAGTTACATCTAAACTAGCAGTTAGCAGGAGCTTTGGAGTGCCTAAATGTCATCTGATACTGAATTCCTATATGATTTCCTAAGTCTTTTGTAAACTGATTTTTAAGAATAGTTTTACATTAAGCTTTGCCATCATGATGATTTTTTTCCAGGCATTTTTGTTATTATTTTAAACACCTTAGCTAAATTTAAATAAAAGGCTCCTGTAATATTCTTAATACTTGCATACTTTTTTGTCAAACCATTATTTATTTACTATGACCCAAATTTGCATCTGCAAAAAAAGATAGGTATAATATGTAATATGTCAAGCCTAGCTACCTGTATTTACAATTCTAGTCATACTTTGCTCTCAAAGCATGAAAAAGCTCAAGACTCAGGAATTTTTTGTTTTTGTATTTGTTTTTTGTTTCTTTGGAAACCCACAATATTCAGGAGGCTGCTTAGACTAAGATACGAGTAAGCTATTTGTCATGTTTAGGCTTGCATCATATATCTTTTGAGCAAGAGATTTTTTAGTTCTGTTTTTGAAGGTATGTCAGTTTATGTCAGAATCCATCAAAATGTAGATATTTTCAATTATGTTTAAAAACTGTATATATTGGACAGCTTCCAGTCAGGAACTGATGTATTCAGATTTCTAAGTGACATCATGATAAATTGATACTACTAGAGCTATTAATTTTGATTTTTTTGTAAGAAAATAATTATCTAAAAAATGTAAAGAGAAAGAAAGCAGTGGATATTAATCACTGGGTGAAGTTGGTAAAATTTGCTTTTCCATTTATAATATAGATTCAGAAAATGTGCATTTTTGATCAAAATTGCTGTTAAATTATAACTGTGCCCACAGTGCAGGAAAACACTGAAGATACACTATATTAAATTGGCAACACTGCCCATTAATCTCTTTAGCATTCTTGATAAAAAATAGAATCCATTTATACATCCAATAACAACTTACTGGATTTTTATACTTATTAATCATGTCGCTTTTAAGTTTTATGTTTGTTATGTGTAAATATATTAAGTAATCTAATAAGGTAAACAATTACATCAAAAGGAAACGCTATTTACTTTCATAAAAATGTTGCTTCTTTATGAAAAATGCTAAGATTTTTTTTCCAATAGTATATTATGCCTCCAACGAAACACACTGTGGAGAAGCGCACAACAAAAATTGCACTATATAGTGCTTATATCTGTGTGATAAATAATCTTGTAGTGGACAGTAGCCAACGTCCCAAAAGATACAGTGAAATGGAAAATTTAAAGCACACACACCCAGTGCTGTGTAAACACTAAATGCTCACCAGAAATCTGATGTATAAGTGGCCCGTAATTAAAATGCCATATTCAGTTGAAGGGAGTATGTCTTCTATATGTCACTCTGTGACTTCCTCTCAAGTCAGCATCCACCTCTTTAAAAGACCAGAGAACTTTCCATAGTGTAAAACTGGCTTTAATATAGGTTATAATGAATAAAAATATCTACTCACAAACAAATGGAGAGATACGCTTTTTAAAAAAGGTATAGCAACCCGGTGATCACGTGTCTCCTGGTGTGCCCTCTGTTCTCAGTCTCTTTGAGTAGATAAATCCGGACAGTCCTTTAGGTAATAACCAACAACTTGACGCGTTTCGGATTCCCCTTTCTCACATTCAATAGTATATTATGTTAATCTTTTCTGCACAACATTGTCAAAGAATGCTCTTCACAAAAGGGGATTTCCAAGCCCAAAGCAAAAAGGGATTTAACCCCTACTGTATGTTTACAGAACTTTTGCTATGAAGTACAAAAAGAGTGCTTTGTCTTGGTGCAGACAATAACTTTCAAATGTTGCCAGCTTCCATCTGCATTTAATACATTAATCACGCAAAAAACACTGCAGATTGCAGTGTTTTTCTATGTATGCAGGACATCATTTTGCTTAAATAGTCAGTAATACTAATTAAAAATGAAAGTCCTTTATATGGACAAAATAAATTTTATTTTATTTTTACAACTTTTATGCTTTTTTTTTTTTATTGGAATTAAGCTCCAGCCGCAAGGCAGGCAGGTGAATTCACGCAGGTTGAGCGCAGGTTTATAAATGTGTTTGTATCTGTATATATAAGTAGGATAGAGTGGTCGCATTAATCCACAGATGCCAAAAAATGAGTACTGAAATACTTGGTGATGCCTTTTTTATTGAACTAACTCTTGAAAGTTTGTCTGTCTAAACTGACTGTTCAAAGAAAAAGGTATTACCAAGTATTTCTATTCATTTATATATATATATTGAAGTATCTGTATACTATGTAGATATTCCGATACCTTAAAGCACTGCTTAAATAATCATACCAGTCTACATTTTTATATATAAGTGGTTATAATCTAGGGATGTATTTAAATATATTCATAAGCATTCTGGACTCTGAACCTATCAACAAAGGATGTAAACAAGATTTTGGGTGAAATGTATTAAAGTTGGAAAGACCGCTCTGGGTCGTTCCGACTTTACTGAGAGAAATCTCATTTGTTCTCTCAAGATTTCTTTCGAGTTACCAAGATAAAGTTTTTCGATCCTGATTCTTCAATATTTTCAGTGGAAAAGTAGCCATGGCTACATTTGCATGGAAAAAAATTAAAAAACTTGCGATTGAAAAACTCTATTTCGAGTTCTCAAAAGAAATCTCAGGAGAACAAAATGAGATTTCTCTTGGTAAAGTCAAATACATTTCTCCCTTTATGTCTTTGACATAAAATGCTATCTACATGCTGTGTCACAAAAGGTCAAGTGATCCATGTTAAACAGTTTTGTAGCATATTTTATCGCATTCTTCACATTATTTATGCGAATTTACTAAGATTAATATCCAATCTAAAATCTAACAAAATAATTAGAAGTATAACTTGTCCATTTAAATAGTTTTTCAGCTTCACTGCCTTCCTTTGAATAGTCAGTTGAGTCTCAGTTTTTATTATCTGAAATTCATTGTTTTGATTTGTTGATTTTATTTTATCGTTCTCTTACAAAAAAAACAAATTTACTTTTAAAATGCTCTCACGTCTCCATTTTTCATATTTAATCTAGTTTGTTCATATAATAGTCTGCAGTTTTGTGGCTGACTCTTAATACTGCTGTAATGTTTTTTGCAATTTTTAAATTTGCTGTTTATTGATGTAGATAACCAACTGTGCTTCTGAAATGGACCACTTCTTAGATGGAACATTTGTATAAATGATGTGTTGAAGTTCACATTTAAGGTAGAGGGTGAACCTAGCAGAAAGTTAGAAGATTTGTTTGAATCTTATATTCTGTTTTCATTGTTTTAGGATATAGTAAAATACTTCAACAATTCCTTAATCTCTTAAAAGAGGTGCATTCACTTTTTCTAAATGACACTTTATATTTTACCTATTCGTGTATGTATCTCACAAAAGCACTTTGAACAGGAAACCATTGTTGTATATATAAAATATGTTCCTGCCATTTGCTGCTAATTCTGGTCTGCTCTGTAATAATTAAAGCAATACTTGATTGAAAATAGCATTAACCTGGGCAGTAGGATTCAGAGAAAAATTAACTCTCGGGTTCACAGTGATTTGCATGTTTGTCCTTTCAACCTTATAATCAGGGTCACAGTCTTAAATCATTTTTACATGTTCCAAAATATGATTGACAATGTTTTTTTTAAGTAAGGTACCTTCTTTTAATGAGAATTTTAGATCCCAGTAACAGTTTACTTAAACTAAAATTTGAGAATTGCATTACTAATTACACACAAAAATGGAAATGTGAAAAGAGACAGGTTTAGAATTCTATATATAAAATATATAGTTGTTTTGCTTAATCCCCCTCTTTTTGCACAAACCAGTTTAAAAGATTCATGAAAAGAAGGCATTTTATTTAACTAAAAACTTAATGCAAGGCAATGCAAACAGCTGCAATTCAACCTGTCCAATATAATTAACCTTAACCCGGGGTCTTACATTGTGTTAGGAGTCTGGACCAAACATCAGGAGCCACCTTGCACCCCCTATCCCAATGAGGCAGTAACAACATAAGGATAGCTGTGCAGATTTAAAATTTAACTAGGAGACTCTGTGGTATTAAAAAAATATATAACATAAATTTGGTGCCAGTAATCTGCTTTTTCTAATGTAATTTAAAACATATGTTTATATACAAGAAACTGTAAATTTATTCAGAATATATTTTATCACCATCATAAAAAAGCTCAGTAGAAAAATAATTATATACTGAATTATTCATTACATTAGATAATTATTAAAAAAAAAAAAAAAACAGATTCCAGGTATCTGCAGTATTCAAGCAGAAGTTATTCTCAGTAAGGCCTTTTGCTTTTAAAGTAAAAATATACAAATTATAAGAAGTTTTTATTTATACAATTTATAGGAAGTTTATGTCTAATTTTTCTTTGAAAGTTGTAGCCACAAATTTGATGTGCAAAAATATATGTTGCTTTAGAAGGTGAGGTGTTGCTTTCCATCGCTGAAGTAGACTAGAAAAATCACACTTAAGAATAGTAACAGCACAATTTAGTTCAGCTGTGTTCGGTTCCTTATGAAAGTACTTCTACCAGTGGCAGCTTTCCTTCATGTAAACTAGAATATGCGCAAAATAAGCTATATTTTCATACCTAACTGTTCGTCTAGGGCAGTGGTCGGCAAAGTGCGGCTCGCAAGCCACATGCGGCTCTTTAACCGCCTTGTTGTGGCTCGGGCCGCACTGCCGAAGCCCCGCCCATGACCACAGATGGCTCTTCAGATTGGCTGTCGGTGGTCATGGGGTCGGGAGAGGGCACGCCTCCCTCCTCCGGTGGCTCAGAAGATGGTTATCGCCGCCGGAGGAGGGAGTGAAATGGCTCCCTCCTGAAAAAAGTTTGCCGACCCCTGGTCTAGGGAGAATGAAAGACATGTTATGGAGATTGATAAGTAAAATTTTTAATTCAAAGGGTTTTTTTATTCTCATTCTTCCAGAAATGTTTAAGGTGACTTTGTGTGCAATTCCAAGTGAATTTATATGAAAAAATAGGAGATACCTGGTAAATTGTTTGTTGCTTAAAAACTTTCACATCCTCTTTTATTTTACTATTTATCTAATAATGTTGTAGTTTCTGTGGTCAGAGGTCTATCCAGAATATCCGAAACCAAGCATCAAACCAATTATAGATTGTACTTAAGTTTCACATTTTTTTAAATAAGATTTGTTGGTGTAAATGCTAACGAAAACCCTGTTATAAGGCTACACCAGGGTGCTTCCTATAGTTGCATATAGTTTTGCTTTCCTTCAACTTGTTATCCACTTGATGTTGCCTTTATAAATGTGCCTTTCCTGTGCATTCAGAACACCATTGGGGCATCTCTAAAAACCAGTGTACTGCCACTGTACTGTACATTCAGGAAAAATGTTATACAGTTTGTCTTTATACTTCTTCGGCAATGTCACACACCTGCAGGGTCATTTCTTGAAGAAAGCAAGAAATGAATGATTTCAGCTGTAAAATAAGGTATTTGTTTTGTTTGTGTTTGTAATTAAAGGTGTCTTTTTTAAAAAAAAAAAAAAAAAGTCAGACAATTCGACATGAGAAGAGAAGCACAAATTAAATCTGTTTGTTGAGTAATGTCATGTTTGACCTGCTGTTATTTCTTTAAAAATACAAACCCTTGCTCATTAGTGTGTGTTTATTTTAATGCCACTACTTTCAAAATAAAAAGCCAACCAGTCAGGATATCTGAAAAGCCAAGCTGTGGAGCAATTAGATCTGTTATTTTGATCAATGTATAGATCAAATAATTTTTTACCATATGCTTGGAAAATACAAAATGTACAATCAGTTTTCACATTTATTCATGCCTCTGAAGGTATATACAAACAAAATGTGAAAACTGATCGTACATTTTGTATTTTCCAGAATTTAAAACTAGTCAAGATTGCAACATCATGCCACTGGGGGAAAAAAACGAATCTTTACTAGTAATGAAATTGCCAATGATATTTTGTACTGTACTTTGACAATGGATTACAGTTTGACATTAAACAAAATCTTATCTGACTCTGCATGCTTTGGCTTAATGCTGCTATGGTTTATCTCGGAGATCAATATGTGTATTCAAGCCCTTACTGTAAATAACCAATTATAATATTGCACTTAGTATTTCAGTTAAATGCACTTTAAGAAACAACATGGTCTAGTTTTTGCATCAGATTTCAGTACGTCATTGATCTCAAACATGAACTGCTGCTTTAAATCATTAGCAGAGTTTGTATATAATTCAGGGGGTTGCAGTGGCAGTGCCGTGCTAAAGGTTCTCCCTTTCTGCTATTCTTTAATATATTGGCTTAATAGTTATTTTGCTACCTAAACAAAACAAAATAATGCCAATAATTATCACCTTGAATCACAGGCCTGTTTTTAAGGCCACAACTGTTGCATAATCCTCTCACCCATTGTCCCTATGCTGTACTCTGGAACAGTACTCTGATGCATTTATACAGTACTCCGATGCATTTATACAGTACTCCGATGCATTTATACAGTACTCCGATGCATTTATACAGTACTCCGATGCATTTATACAGTACTCCGATGCATTTATACAGTACTCTGATGCATTTATACAGTACTCCGATGCATTTATCAGTTTCTTGATGAGGATATCAGTGCTTTTGATTCCTGCAGTTTGAGGAACATGCACATTGCCAGGGAATAATCCATGTGTTCAAATACATTATATACACGTCACAAGCGTAAAGACATGACTTTGTGCATTCTGCTAACCTCATCATTATTTTTTTCTCATTGGATCTAAAAATAATATAAAATTGTATTTTGGTTTGTGTACAGGTTAAGTCTATATTCTGTAATACAAGAACTGAGATTACTGTAAATTACCTTGTTGTGAAAACATTGTATTTCAGTCTGTTAGCTTTCTTCTGTTTGCCATTATTTAATAAAGTTATTTGTCTTATCACAAATATTTGTCTATTGGAACCTTTGTTCGAATTTGTATACAGAAGAGAACGAACCTCTGAAATCCTCATAATTAGATATTTTTTTCAACATACCTGTCCATCCTATGAGTATAACTCCAGAAATGAGGGAAAGATAGATTGACCAAGGAAAAATGAGAACTTTGTCTACTTATTGGAAAAAAATAGGTAATGTATATAGATAAATTCCAAAATTTATTGCCCATTAAAAAAAAACAAAAAAACTAGGGGGTAATTCAGCAAAGTGTGAATTTACCTGGCAATCCTTCGATTACCTCACTGAGACTGGTACGCGCTCCCTTCTCTCCTGCAGGCGGAGATCAGTAAACGCTTTAAAGGTACTTCGCCTAACCTCGCGACCACTCGAGTCACCTTGCGAGACTGGAATACCTTTAAAGCGACTCGAGTGGTCGCGAGGGGAACTGAAGTACCTTTAAAACATTCGCTGATCTCAGCTTGCAGGAGACCAGGGAGTGCATGCATACCCGTCTCTGCGAACTAATGAGAAACATCGCAAAGCAACTTAGCTCTTTCCTGAATTACCCCCTAAAACTGATAGTGTTGGCCCCTTAAAAAAATATTGAGGGGATTATGGTATTGGCAGATCAGGAGAAAGCCAGTTTATTAAACATGTTTTTCTCCACTGTGTTCACAGAGGAAAATGAAATGTCGGGGGCAATAAAAAGACATAAAGTAAACGCTCCTTTAAATGTTGAATGTATAACCCAGGATGAAGTACTACGCCGTCTTAACATGATTAAAATAGATAAATCACTGGATCCAGACAATATACACCCTAGGGCAGGGATGGCAAACCTAGGGCACGCGTGCCAGAGAGGGCACGCAGAGCTGTCTCCATACCCTGCCTTCAGTACAGGCCGCGGACCCAAACTGAAAGTTTTCAGGCCGGATCCATGGCCTGCACTGAAGAAGTGCACACGAGAAGGGGAGTTCTCCTCCCCCGATGCGTGTGCGCTCCTTCCCCAGTGCTGGCATGATGACGTCACTCACCAGTGCCGGCACTTCGGGGAAATCCCTCGTGGGTGACGTCACCTTTTTGGCACTCCATGCCAAAAAGGTTCGCCACCCCTGCCCTAGGGTCTTGAGGGAATTAAGCTCAATCATAGATAGACCATTATATTTAATATTAGGGACTCTATAATGACAGGAACTGTTCCAAA